>JAGFPH010001625.1:195837-260690 GCA_018207615.1 Philaenus spumarius | reverse complement strand
TCATACATTATTTTTAATATAATAGAAAGGCATCACTATTTTTTTTTGTGGACATTTTATTGTCGTAATGTCATTGAGATTTCATACATTATTTTTAAAACATTCTAAACATGTTGGACGTTGATATTTTGAGACCTATTAGTAAAATCAGTACTCGGCCCGCTATATGGGATAATACTCTAAAAGAGTACAGTGATAAGGACTTAAAATCCAAATCGTGGATAGAAGTGGCTAGAATAGTTATTAACAACTTTGACTAACTGGACACCAATGTAAAAGACAAACAAACAAAGTAAGAATTGATTGTTATTTATCAATGTTAGCAAGGACATAAGACGACTTTTAACCCTAGAACTGGTATTTTATTTTCTCTTTAGATCGCATCTCGTTAATAGTTCATTAAATGACGAAGCACTCATTCTAAAATAAGAAAAAAAATGTTCGTCGTCATTCCTAAGAAAGGGCATTAAAGTATGGAACTGCCCTTAGATTACACGAACAGAATTTAAGGGATGAACTCCAAATCTGCGTTTCCTCTGCTTCTTTAAAAGGTATGACCTAAAGGTAATGCCACACCGACATCCGCCTCTACCGCCGAGGGACGGTAGCGCGCGGACGTTTTACCACAAGCCAGTCCACACCAAAAGTACCGCGCCCGCCCGGGAGTTTTGAGGTGAGAGTGGTCAAGCTCATCTCGGCGACAACAGCGTTGTCACTTCGAATCTCGGCCACTGCTAGTAGTGAACAAGATGACGTCCGATGTACCTTGGTGCAACCGCGACTTCCTAAGAAATAGTGTTCCGTGGGTGGAAGACGATTCTAGTAGTGACGAGGAACTGATACTCAAGTTTAAACTGAAGCGCATGATTTCCGTGGTGTTAAAACTAAGCATGAGTTTAGTTTGTTTGTACTTACTTTCTTTTTCTAGAATGTGGGCAATTTCCTCCCACTCCTTATCCTTCCGTGTAGCGTCTTTGTAGAGTTAACTTCTACTGTCCCACAACATCGGCCTTTTCCGAACTTCTTCATTAAGTTGTTCCATGATGGCAACAAGAAAAACAATAAAACACAACGTCAAATAAGGATCACAGTCTCGACGTAGTGGTGGTGGCGTGACAAGGGAGATGGCGATGGCCTTGGCCGTTCGAGGCGCACCCCTGCGCATGTGCAAGACCACACTCCCGCCTCGGTAGTTTAAAAAAATCGCTCAGCAAGTGGTAGTGGCGGACACTACCGCGGGCGCGCGGCTGCTCTGTGTGACCTGTTCCATTTGTTAACACGGTGAGCGATTTTTCAAACTTCGCGTCCGCCGCGGGAGCGAGCTCGGTGTAGCATGGCCTTAACAGCAATAGCCAGAAGCAAGTCCCGAAGTCATCTTGACTACTGCGACTAGACGCAAAGTGTGGCCACCCCCTTGCGACAAAGCGCAGCGAAACAAAATCGTCTGTACGCGTGAGTTTATTCGCATGCGACAAAATCGCACAGTGTGGCCGTGGCCTAACGGTCAACGCGGAAAATTGTCCTTGCAAATGGTGGTAACACTATGAACAACTGGACAAGCGTCACACAGCATTCACGGATGATCTTTAACGTATGAATCTGGTTGCCATATTCGCTACTTGGTTCTAAAAGAAAGTATAGGCCTACATTGGGCGATTATCGGGTGATTCGTACATTTTGTTGACCGACGAAATCGCCGGTGCAGAACAACATCGGCGCTACAAAAATCACCACCTGCCTTGTGAGCAACACATTTATCTACCGACATCGACTTTTCTCCAATTGTTTGTTTTATTATTATAAAAAAGTCCCAAAAAAGAAGACGACGATGGAGTAGGAAGGAAATGTTTTAAAACAACAAAAAGATACACGTTTTACAAATTTATTCACATAACTTTTACTTTAAACGCTATAGCAGAAAAACTATAAATGAAAATAGAATGATGTTTCACAGTATTAATGTCAAAAGCCCATATTTTCATTTTTTCTTTCTAAAAGATATCTCTAATAGATTCCGAGATATGAGCCGGAAAAAACAACAATTGTTTTTCGCAATTTAGGAATTTTACCCCTTGCAACATTGTAAGGCAAACAATCTGACTTTTGATTTTTAAGGTTTTATTTCGTAAAAAGAAGCGGAATGTCATCTAGAATAAGATATGTTTGTAATTTTTGAATATCTACGTTATTTTTCGAATTATTCTAGATTTATTCATTTTTAAAACGTTTTTTTCTTAAATAATCTGTATAAAAAATAACTAAATTTGGTTGATAGGTACATCCAATGACTTAGATTTGAGAGAAGAATAATTCTCTGAAAAATATTTTTCTATCTGTAACCGTTTAGAAAATCGTGTTTAAGCATTTACAGGTTTTTGGGTTAAAATTCTTTCTTAAAAACGATATATAACAGAAAAACTATAAATGAAAATGGCATGATGTGTCACAGAATTAAATACAAAAGTCCATTTTACTTTCTCACTATCCTACTATAAATAGTAGCCTATAGAGAAAGTATAGTGATCGCAAAAAAAATCGATGTTGAGATTTTTGTGGAAATATCCGTTTTGGGACCCCCTGAGTCCAAAAAAGTGGTTTTTACAAAATATCTGTCTGTATGTATGTCTGTATATCTGTATGTATACAAAGCTAGAGAGAAAACTATTCGATCGATTTCAACCAAATTTGCACCAGACATGTCCAGTAACTTACGCCTGTATAGATGCACGAAAAAAGGTTTTGAACAATTTTGAAAAACAAACCCCTTTTTTCAAAAAAAAACCCTAAAAAATCAGTTATTATTTTTTTTATAAAAAAACGGCTCTAACGATTTTGGTAAATCTGGCTTATTTGTAGCCTTTAATGTGCCCTACCATATGCAAAAACCCGCATCTTTCTAAAAATTCTCGTTTAGCTAATAATAATAATAATAACTGATTTTTTGGGGTTTTTTGGCCATAAAGGGGGTTGTTTTTCAAAAATGTTCAAAACATTTTTACGTGCATCTATAAAGACCTAATTGACGTGTTTGGTGCAAATTTGTTCGGAATCGATGGAATAGTTTTCTCTCTAGATAATAATAATAATAATATTTATTAGTTAATCTCCAACTTTAATAAAAAAAAACCTCCCCTACCCCACCCTACAAGTCACAGTGAATCTGTTTAGTAATATAAATGTGTTTGTGAGAAAGTATGATCCAGTTCCTGGTACCGTTTATTTATTTACTTTTTAATTTGTTCCCCCTATAAACTCCATAATACCGAAATGTTTACACTGTGTTTTGGATTAAGGCTACCAAAAATGTCAGCAAATTATGTTCATCCGTTCTTATGTTATATACATTTTTCTTCTTGAAAACACAGAAATACACGTAAACAGTAAATACAGAAAAACACAGGTAAAACGCGTCTAAATTTGAAAAACAGATTTTGTTTGCTGTGATTTTTAGTTTGCTGCTTATGAGAAATGTGATGTTTTTTTTTTATCAAAGTACTTTTCTAGTCATTTATAATGTACATTATGTGATAAAATGTTCGCTTACAAATTTCTTTCAAATGACTAAATCTGACTTTGAAGAAACGCTTAACGAACTTTCAAATCTTAAAAATCAGTGATATTTTAACTTAAAAACGAAAAGTGTTTTTCTTTTCTATTATTATCTATTACAGAATTATCGCTAAATAACTGTAGCATTTTTGCGTGATCAATCTAAGCTACTCTTGCAATCATCTGTAATACTTGAACAAACCCTGTGTAGCTTATAGTTTGGGGACATGTTTACAACTTCAATCGTTATAATATCTTGTGAAGTTGATTTTCTTTAAATATGAGTTACAGAACTAATGTAGCTATAATAAACGTTATAATATTTGCTTTGGGGTTACAAACTGTGTATAAATACAACCTTTTATCATCAATAATAAATATTTGTTTATACTAATTTGAAGAAGAGATATCTATTCGTTTGGTTATGGAAACATTCGTACATCTTCGTATAACATATAAACATTTTCAATTATTAATTTCTTCACTATAATATTAATATCTTTTAAATCATTTGATCTATCAATATGAAATAGAAAGCAATTAAAAGATAGTATTTTTATCTTTCTTTAAATATATAATAACGTATGTAGATAAAAATGTTTAACAAATAGGCCTACAGTTTTATAATCCTTATTATTGTACACATTTACCGAGTTAAAAATCCTCGTCAGAATAGTGAGATAGGCCTAGATAAGTATAACTTAATGTTGTTTTTAAGTAGTTGGTTTTGTAAATAATGTATTTCTGATTAATTAATTTAGGTATTTCTGCATCTAATTAATCAGCCTGTGATGTTTCACGGGGGCTTACTAGTAATATTATATTTGTAAAATATTAAATACAAATGTTAAAGACAAGTTAAATAATATCGTAATGAAACGGGTTAAATTCAAATTAGGTCTATAATATAAATTAAATTAGAAACATTGTAAAATGAATAAGGCTTTGAAAAGTTGTTAACTGTGTAAATAATATAATTATATGAGAAGGACATATCATTTTTATTCTGCCAAAATGTGAAATCGTTCGCGTTATATCAAAACCCGACAGACGCAACGGTATGATATGATTGCAACACTGGTTATAGCATAAACGATCAATGGTGGGGAGGGAGTAACTACTGGTCAGAGGGCGTGGTGTGCTGGTCTAGTAATGGCTGCGGCAGTAGGGGGGAGCACGATGAATTCCCTCGCGAACACAGCGGGGTCCGAGCAACGACAGTTGCCGACACGAAAAATTCTGCGCTCCCAAAAAATCATGACGTTTCGTATAATAGTTTTTCTGCTATAGCGGTTTTAAAAAAGGCTTGCAACCCGAAAACCTAGAAATGCTTAAAACACGATTTTCTAAACGGTTAAAGATAAGAGAAAACCTTTTTCAGTGAATATTCTCCTTGTAATTCTAAGACTTCTGAGGTAGGTATCAATTAAATTTAAATAATTTTTATATCGTTTATTTAAGAAAAACCATTTTGGAAATCATAAAAAGCTGAATAACTCGATAAATATCAGTGTTATTGAAAAACTACAAACTCATCTTTATTCTCTATAAAATTATGTATATTTTGATATCCATATCGGGGCAAAAATTTTCCATTCGAAAATGTTCGTTGTTGAATTATGTACTTTTCTCAAAACCTATATGAGATATTGAAAATTTGAACGTGTCCCATTAAAATACAGACTTTTGTCTACAAAAAAAATTAGTTCATAAATTTCCTTTTTATAGGCACCGAGTTATACAGCTTTGAAAAAATGCTTACATTGAGTAACAGTTTTACTTAAGAGCCCAAAACTCCCAGTGTAATTAATATTTTTGAAAAATTTTGGTACGTATTAATTGTACTAACCATCCTGCTTCGTTTAATGTAATAAAACCCATGAAAAGCCAAAGTCGGTTTTTATGCTTGAAAAACTTGCAAGGGGACCCCTCATCGTTTTCTAAATTGCGAAAAACACCTGTTTTCTGTCGCTTATATCTCGGAATCTATAAGAGATATATTTTTGGAGAAAAAAGTAAATGAAAATACGGCCTTTGGTCTTTTCTTTCTTGTGTGAAAACATCATGACGTTTCGTTTGATAGTTTTTCTGCTATAGCGGTTTTAAAAAAGGCTTGCAACCTGGAAATGCTTAAAACACGATTTTCTAAACGGTTAAAGATAAGAGAAAACCTTTTTCAGTGAATATTCTCCTTTCAATTCTAAGACTTTTGAGGTAGGTATCAATTAAATTTAAATAATTTTTATAGCGTTTATTTAAGGGTCTGCTGTAGTGGCAGCCATCTTGGATTTTTATCCCATAAGAGCAAAGTTAAATTTCAAACCATTTATTTCGTTTATTTTTATATCATAAAATTGTTTGCAAGGTCTCATTTTAAGCACAGTCACAATACGCATCCGTCTTGCAATTTACAATTTTTTTTAAATGCTTTTGATTTTGACATTTTGTAAGTACAAAGTTTGAATTTTTTTCCTAACACAATAAGAAATTAATAACGAAAAATAATTTTCAAGAAGGAATTTAAATTTTATAAAGAATATTCAGTTTTTTTTTCAACACTCAATTACAAAAGATAGACTTATAAAATGGTTTGAAATGAGGCAATGTCAGCGCAAGAAATTGCACTGATTAGATAGGGATATAGTGAGAGGCGTTTGCGTTACGGTGGATTTCTCGTTTACTGGAGCAGACCCTTAAGAAAAACCATTTTGGAAATCATAAAAAGCTGAATAACTCGATAAATATCATTGTTATTGAAAAACTACAAACACATCTTTATTCTCTATAAAATTATTTATATTTTGATACCCATATCGGGGCAAAAAATTTCCTTTCGAAAATGTTTGTTGTTGAAATATGTAATTTTCTAAAATTGTTTTCTCAAAAACTATATGAGATATTGAAAATTTGAAAGTGTCCCATTAAAATATGTACTTTTGTCTACAATAAAAAAATTAGTTCATAAATTTCCTTTTTCTAGTCACCGAGTTATACAGCTTTGAAAAAATGCTTACATTGCGTATCAGTTTTACTTAAAAGCCCAAAACTCCCAGTGTAATTAATATTTTTGAAACATTTTGGTACTTATTAATTCTACTAACCATCCTGCTTCGCCTAATGTAATAAAACCCATGAAATTCCAAATTAGATTTTTTTTGCCTTAAAAACTTGCAAGGGCTTTTTGGAGAAAAAAGTAAATGAAAATATGGACTTATTTCTTTCTTGTGTGAAAAAATCATGACGTTTCGTTTGATAGTTTTTCTGCTATAGCGGTTTTAAAAAAGGCTTGCAACCCGAAAACCTGGAAATGCTTAAAACACGATTTTCTAAACGGTTAAAGATAAGAGAAAACCTTTTTCAGTGAATATTCTCCTTTCAATTCTAAGACTTTTGAGGTAGGTATCAATTAAATTTAAATAATTTTTATAGCGTTTATTTAAGAAAAACCATTTTGGAAATCATAAAAAGCTGAATAACTCGAAAAATATCAGTGTTATTGAAAAACTACAAACACATCTTTATTCTCTATAAAATTATGTATATTTTGATACCCATATCGGGGCAAAAATTTTCCTTTTTAAAATGTTTGTTGTTGAAATATGTACTTTTCTAAAATTGTTTTCACAAAAACTATATGAGATATTGAAAATTTGAAAGTGTCCCATTAAAATATAGACTTTTGTCTACAATAAAAAAATTAGTTCATAAATTTCCTTTTTCTAGTCACCGAGTTATACAGCTTAGAAAAAATGCTTACATTGCGTAACAGTTTTACTTAAAAGCCCAAAACTCCCAGTGTAATTAATATTTTTGAAAAATGTTGGTACGTATTAATTCTACTCACCATCCTGCTTCGTTTAATGTAATAAAACCCATTAAAATCCAAAGTAGGTTTTTTTACCTTAAAAACTTGCAAGGGGGACCACCCTTGACGTTTTCTAAAATGAGAAAAACACCTGTTTTTTCTGGCTTATATCTCGGAATCTATAAGAGATATCTTTTTGGAGAAGAAAGTAAATGAAAATATGGACTTTTTTCTTTATTGTGTGAAAGAATCATGTCATTTTTTTCATAGTTTTTCTGCTAAAGCTGTTTTAAAAAAGGCTTGCAACCTGAAAAATTGGAAATGCTTATTACACGATTTTCTAAACTGTTAAAGATGGGAGAAACTCTTTTTCAGTGATTATTCTCTTTTCGATTCTAAGACTTTTGAAGTACATGTCTATTAAGTTTTAATAATGGCTATTTAAGAAAAACCATTTTGGAATTCATAAAAAGCTGAATAACTCGAAAAATATCAATATTATTGAAAAACTACAAACACATCTTTGTTCTCTATAAAATTATGTATATTTTGTAACCCATATCGGGGCGAAAAATGTTGGTACATATTAATTCTACTCACCATCCTGCTACGTTTACTGTAACAAAAACCATGAAAATCCAAAGTCGGCTTTTTATTGGAAATATAGAAACATTTTTATTTTAATAGCTCAACAAATTGTTTCCTTATTCTCTGGTTTATTCCGAACAAAATGATATATTATAATAATATAAGTTATGTTTATTGTTTATAGTAATTTTTTGGCGAATTTACAAAAATACTGCCTCAAACAGTTATATTTTAATTGGATCTGGTGGAGGAACCAAATGTCAAGTAAATAGAGTGCAAAAGGTTAAAAAGATTAATACACTACTTCTTCATTGTTGTTGATTAAAATATCAAATAGCGTTCGCATATTTTTTTCTGCCATTTAAGTGCTAACATAATAGTGAAACATCCTGTATTTTCTCAAAACATCATCAGTTTCCCCGAATATACATTGAATAGTACAGAAAAGTTTGGTGTGCATTCAAAAAAATTTTGTCGTTTTGGCAACAAAGGTCCAAAAGTAAAAATGTGCACTAATTTTTAGAGTATTTGAAGCTCCACTTTGCTGCAAATAACAGTATATTAATCCAAGTTTGTCTAACAAAGATAAAAAGTTTTCTTTATTTTTTTTAAATTACACAAACCTTTCAAGATTTCTCTTAATGATAAGTTTTCTCTTCTTGCTGCGTAAAATTAAAAAGTCAAATTTTATTCATACATACAGTTTCTACTGGAGCAATATGTTTGAAAGTTTGATAAGGATAAGAAATAAAACAAAACATTTTAACGCAGGTTAAGTTTTACTCGAAAATTTTCTCTTTCTAAAAGACTTAACATAAAAACAATTTAACATTCAGTGCTTTGGGTATCAAATAAGTTTCTTAATTATTAACTTACGAAAACAACAGTAATAATAATAATAATAATTTTAAACAAATTTACAAAAAATAAACATTGAACGCACTACAGACTAGGTCTAATACGGCAACAACATGACCTAGGCAATGTCTGTATGGCAGAATGTGGAACATGTGTTATTTAAACTGTTTAATCCTTGGTTTGCATGTACTTGATCAAATCAATAACTCTGCTGGAATAGCCGTACTCATTGTCGTACCTGTAACAAACAAGTAAGTAACTCAAAGTTAATTTCTAATTGAATACTAATAAAATTATAATGAAGTTTTCCTACAGCTACTTACACTCACAGAAGTGGGCATACTAAACTACATGTCGTGTTTAGTGTCAAGTAATTTATACCTCTTTGTTTTACTTAACCCCGACTGATCTAGGATGTTCTGAAAATTTGTATGGTTGTGGGACTGACCTCTGTAAAACAGATCTTTTTAAAAACTAAATGAATTTAAAATGTAGCTGTTGGAAAAACGTTGTGTGTATCACGGGTGCAAAGTTGATACACAAATAACTTGCACAAGTCGTGCTCCAAATGCAATCATTTAATAAAGATAGAATCCCGTATCAAGTGAGTGTTTTATTAGTTAGGAATGACAGAAACTTATGTACAACAAACTCTAAATGTTATATTTCTTTAAGGTCATATATATTTTTCGGGAGCAAGAAAATTCTCTTTATCAAACCACCGAGGTATTATTGTATTTTGCTTATAAATAACAACCATAAATAATAATCATTTCCCACAGTTATAAGAATCAATATTAAAATAAATTATAGTTTTAAAAAACTAAAAAAACACGTTTTAATAGCAAACCGAACTAGAAATTTGAAAATAATTGTAAAAAAAAGCGTGGGGTGCTTTTCATAATGTTACAAATATTTCATTGGTAGATATTTATAAAAGTAGAGTTATTATAAAAAATATAGTAAAAGGCATCCCACGCTTTTTTACAATTATTTTCAAATTTTTAGTTCGGTTTGCTTTTACCCCTCTAACTGTCAGACCACTCAAATTAAGTGGTCTCAACGTCCTGCCGTAGTGAATTGTGTTGTCTGTGACAACTCAACTAGTATTGAATATTTCACCCACTAAAAATCATGCAATCGCAATAAATCAAAAACCGTTGAAAAGGTAGATCTAAACTTTATTTTTTTGTATTTACAAGTTTTTCTAAAACATATATTTACATACGTAATCATCGTTGCAGTTTATTAGTTTTCTACAAATCAATCAGCACCCGTTCATTCACCGGATTTGATCATAAAACACAACAAAATAACGCATCTTTCTTCTCTCTCTAAAGCCCGAACAGTACTTCTCAAATAGTTCTAAATTTGTGGGGCGTTTTGTAGACCCTTGCAATTGGTCAGTTTTACAACCAATAAACAGCGCTACTTATTACACGTGATATCTGTGTGACCTCAATCTATTTTTAGAGATATTTTGGTACCTTTGTAAAGATAATGCTTCAAGCTAACTTTCCCTGTAAACCAAATATGCTATAATTGAACAGTTTGTTGTGTAGGACTGTGGGGAAGAGACTGCTAATACGGTCTCATCTAATTTTTTGAATTTGAACCCTGGCGAACTTTTATAATATGGGTAGACATAGGAGTTTGTGCACGCATCTTGTATAGTTTGTATTTACGAGAGATTTCTATATTTGTTCTCACTTTTGTTATTCAAATAATTCAAAGTCAAACACTTATATGAAAAGATCATTTACAAGTATACAATTCAATTCTTTGATTTATTCTCTACGCTTTGTTATAATAATATTTCATTTTTGGGTAAAGCAAATATTCCTAATACGTTTCAAACTAGGCCTAGTTTTGTTAGCAATCATGTAGATGAAACATAAAAACTGGTGTTTTCAAAATAAGAAATTTGAAATTGATAAATGTTTTTATACAGTTCTATTTAGAACTAAATTACGAAACTTTTTACGCTTATGAAAAAATTACAAAAAATGTTTACTACCGTACTTCTTAAGTATGCCTAAAGTTGAACATTTTCCTTTCGTTACTGAACATGTTTTGTTTCTTGAGCTAATAACTTTTACAATTTTACATCAATAAATTTTTTAATTGCATATATGAATTCTTTGTACCTTTCTCTACAAAAAAGGTACAGAACACTTTTTGATTGGTATAAAATTACTATATTTGGCGAATTTTTAAAAATATGCTTGCACACGCACCGAAATGACTTGGCGTTGCAAAACATTAACATTGACAGTTGTAGGGTTAAAACGTGTTTTTTTAAACTATAATTTATTTTCTTACTTTTTAGTCTCAAAACGGAATCCAAAGTATCCCACATACTTGTAATCAAGAGACTAGATTTTTGTGGCAATAGATTTAAAATGATGTATGTAAAATTTTATAGGGATGCGGGGGTAGGGGTGTATGTAAATTATCGTATTGTCATCGGTCTTTGACACGTGTGCAATCTTTCAAGTTAATCAGACGTCTTTAAGTTCATTAAAATTACTATGAAAGATCCGTTACATGCAGGTCAAACTATAAAAAATCGCTAATCCTGAGGGTCCTGGCAAGGATAATAGGACAAACTATTTAAATTATTGCATTGTCATCAATCCTTGATAAGTGTGCGAAGTTTCAAATCAATCCGACGTTTTGAAGGGGGGTGAAAATCACGGTCAAAGATTCCGTTACATAGATACATACCAAGCTAATAAAAGCTTGTTAATAAGCGTTGTTATTTTGTGGTATTTTAAAATATAATGATTATTCTTATGACTCTTGTGATTCAAGATGTATACTAATAGCAAATTTTCTCAGGAAATATGAGCTAAAACCCTAGAAATGGAAAGCCGGTTTTTAGCGTTTTGAAAGCATTTTTTTTTAAATTTGCCAAAAATAGTTATTCCAACCCAATCCAAAAGTGTTCTATACCTTTTTTGTAGAGAAAGGTTCAAAGATATCATATATGCACTTAAAATGTTCAGTAACGAAAGGAAAATGTTCAACTTTAGGCCTGCATAACAAGTATTAAACATTTTTTATATTTTTTTTTTTTGTAAGCGTAAAAAAGTCTTGTAATTTAGTTCTAAATAGAACTGTATAAAAACATTTATCAATTTCAAATTTCTTATCTTGAAAACACCAGTTTTTATGTTCCATCTACACGACTGCTAACAAAACTAGTTTGAAACATAATTTAAAAATATTTGCTAATATTATAACAAAGTGTAGAGAATAAATCAAAGAAAAGGACTGTATACTTTCTTTTCTTAGTTCACAAAAGTGTTTGAGTTATCTTTATTTGAATAACAAAATGACATCAATCTAATGAAACTTCGCCGGCGATATAGGACGGGCAGGAAAGGCCATTTGAATAACGTGGGAACGGGACGCGGCAGACGATCTCACCAGAATTCTCTAATTATATCCCTTCCACCGCTGTTTGAGAAACATTTAACCGGTTTTATGTAGTTTACTTCCCACCGTTAGAAAGATCAAACCTTTCTCTTCAAAAAATGGTATAAAGAAATCTGCAAAAACATATGAAATTGTAGGCGTTATCTCGATTGACAAATTTGCTGTTGCATTGGTTGAAAACTGTCCAATAGCAAGGGTTTACAGAAATCTTTGTCATAAATCGTGTAAAATAGTGACATCTGATTGGAAGGCACTATTAGAAAGATAAAATCTTGACGAATCCCCAATGGTATCTTTATAATCTCGATAGAAATACTTCTGTAGATGGTCTTGGATGTTGAAGAAGTGGGAAATAACAGTACAATTGTATAAAAATTAACGCGCGGAAACAGTTGTAATCCCGATCTGCATATTTTAAAACGATGATTACGTATATAAATATATGTTTTACGAACAAGTTTTAAATACAAAAATTAAGGTTTAATTCATTTCCTTTCCAACGGTGAAGGTTTTATTACGATTGGATGATTTTGAGTATATTAAATTAATCGAATATGCAAATATATGCAAATTTACGCATTTGTTCGAAATGGTTGCATCTTGCGCCTGAGAGAACGTCAATTAGTGCAGTCTGCCATTTACAGGGTTAAAGTAGCTCTTATGGCGAAACCTACGGTCAGGAGTGGGCAATGAGCACCGATCATGGTCAGAACACGATTTTTGGTGTAACAAAGTATGTTTTTTGGACCGGTACTAAAAATTTTTTGTAACTAGAATGAAAATTGCTGGAGGCTTTATCTAAAAAAATAAATATAGGAGATTATTGTGCACATTTTATTTTTTGACACGACCTTATAGCCCTTATGGTTCCCAAAAAACAATCAAAATGCAGTACATAATCTGAAGCCGCAAGGTTAGGCAATAGTCGGTTTAAACTCTTAAACATTTCTGAAATTCAGCTGCAAGACTGAATTATTTGTTGACAGTAGTGGATATCAACAAATAAATAATAAACGGTACCAGGAACTGGCACATACTTACAAACATATTTGTAGGTGGGGTAGGAGAGGTGATTTATTAAAGTGGGAGATTACCTAATAAATATTATTATTATTATCTAGAGAGAAAACTATTCGATCGATTTCGAACAAATTTGTACCAAACACGTCAATTAGGCCTGAGTAGAAGCACGAAAAAAGGTTTTGAAAAATTAAAAAGTAAAATGTATTACTTACCATGAAATGAGCTTGACAAATTTGCCGTTTAAGGGGATTCCAGCTTTCGCATCAAAAATGGAAGAGTGGGTGTCACCAATAAAATCAGATGATACAACATCATCCTCTGTGTATCCTAAGATGCCCTTCAGAGGACCTTCTGCTGCAGCCTTGACTTTAGCCTTGATGTCATCATAGGAAGCTTCTTTGTTCAATCTAATAAAACAACACATACATTTAGTATAATTTAACAAATTGATATTACTTTGTTCAAACAAGCATTAGGAAGGAAAAGTGTATTAGTATGTAAAAGCAATTAAGTTTTCCAGGTACACGTCATATTTGAACTCTTCAGATGACTAATTGTTATGTATTTTACTGAGCCTGATATTAATATTTTAAGAATTTATTTACTGACACATTAAAATGATTAACATGACCCAGTCAATTGAGCTGTACACATTACCAAGACAAAACTGTAAACTTTAAAAAATAAACACAAATAAGCAATAAACTAATAAATATTAACTTTGGAATTGCAAAAAAACAGGTAGAAACAAATATACCAGTTGATATACTAAGGGAAAAGACCGCGTATAACGAGGACTGCATGCACTGAACAAGACAGTAATGTCAATGCTTGCCTAATCATCAATACAATTTTGTCTAATTCTTTTTCACTAAATGTCACGTTGTTCAATAAAACTCAAACTCACTGTGTTATGGCAATGCACAGTGCAAACCAGTTAAAACTAGTAATTTATTTTGTTTTTTGCCTTACTGGACTGGATATATTTACATAAATACCTTAATTCCTTGTACTGCTCTCAGTCCTGTTTTGATCACACTTTATTCGGTGACGTACGTTTCGTCAATTTTTTCAGGCATTTTCAAACCATTTATAAATTAAAAAAAAAATAATTTGCATTTGTTTAATGCGCATCAAAAAACTATAAATTATACATACACACTCCACAAACATTAACACAAACACAAGTAATGGGGCATGAATATGACGATTCAGTTTATTTTAAAAATATCAACTCGCACACGTGCACTCTTTTTTACTTTTAAAATAAACTACATTGGCATATCATGCCCCATTACGTGTTTTTGTGTTAATGTTTGTGGAGGGTGTATGTATAATTTATAGTTTTTACGTGCATAGACAAATGCAAATCATTTTTGAATTTTTTTTTATAAATGGTTTGAATATGCCTGAAAAAATAGGTGAAACATACAAGGAATTAAGGTATTTATGTAAAACTAATATTGTAAAAATAGACACGGCATACAAGTGAGTGAGTTCCATTAAACAGAAAACACTTACGGACTTCTTTAAGTAATATTTTTTTTTATCTGGAACATGTACTGTAAGCCTATGTATGTCTTTTTATCATTTTGTTATTATTTGGACTTTAGTTTTTCATTGGATATTACAGTAAATGCCTTTTTCACATCATTGACTACGTTTTCATTGATTTCACCAGTTAACTATACGTTTACGTATTGATAAAAGGTAAGATACTTTTAAATAATAAATAACTTTACCTGAGAAACATTTTATTGAAGTTTAGTAAAAGGTCAAATTTTTTTAACAAAGGTAAATAAACTTACCGCACTGTGAGGTCGACCACTGATACGTTTGCAACAGGAACACGGAAAGCCATACCAGTCAGCTTGCCGTTAAGAGCGGGAATAACCTTGCCGACAGCTTTAGCTGCACCAGTAGCAGCGGGAATGATATTTTGGGCAGCACCACGGCCATCACGCCATAACTGTAAAAAAAAGTAAACAATTTGAACATTCAATAACTACTTTTCCAATTGTGGTACACTTTTACTGATGCCGTGAGAAAATTAGATTACACTAAAACTAGTGATGAGAACAAGACTGAAAACAATCGATTCATTCGCTGTTGTAGAAAAATCTGTCAGTTTGTTGAATCAGTATTATCTACAATTTAGCCCATAGACTTCACAGAACAATAATTATATTTTGAATGTTTTACAATCATCGAATTCGTCGCCCAAATGCTAAACAATAAAGGCTAACATCAAGCATTCAACATGTGGTTTAGTTATTAAAGAAACACAACAAAATACTGAACTATTGCGCGTTTACAATTTAGTTGATAGCATGGGCAGGCATTACCCATGCTATTCAAACGGAGATCTTACGCTAGTAGCCAGCATAAAAACATCACAACCTCATAAAACTCATTTTAACTAGTTATTAGGAATATGTAATGGGGTTTACTTAAACATGAGGTACGTTACTCAAATGAAGAAATTTGGATCTTGAATTAAACACAGAGACAAGGGTATTCATAATTCAATGTGGTTGTGAATAGGAGCCGATGTAGTTAGGTCAGGTAGTAGCACGGCAAACCTCCATAAGGCCAATGCTATCAACTAAACTGTAAACGCGCAATAGCTGTGTCCCTCGTGCTTCACAATGATAAAGACTTTTGAACTTTTATAACTTAACTGAGGTTTTGTATAAGCCTAACCGAATAGTGAAGTTATTTATATAAGAATATTGTCACACACATACAAATGTATATAGCTTACACTAGTTTTTCATTATGTTCTGTGTACACGTCAAACAATCAACCTCATTAGATAATTACATTTTAAAATTTGGTAATTTTGTCATCTTATTGTTAATAAATATTTTATCACTGAATAAAATCAGAAAGTTTAAAAATGTGCACACTACAGGTTTAATTATTACTTCATGGAGGTTATATTTATTTGTTGTTTACTGTACAAGAAAATAAGTTAAAAACCTTGATCAGCTGTCTAGTTATTAAAAACATGTAGTCAGATTTAACTAATAATAAATCAGCTGTTAGTTGTAAATACAAAATTACTATTGAACTTTTCACAACAGTTTGAAGGCACTTACGTTTTGAAATATTTAATACATTTAAAGTAACAAAATTACACATTAAACATTTTATCTACGACCATTGCAATAAACACCAATAACGCTATTACAAGTAACATCAGAAAGAGGTACATTACAAACCAAAAGCCAACCCGATTAGGTAATGATATCTTTACCTAACAGGAGTCACTTTACATAATAGACCAATGAGAGCTCGTTATTTGACGGAAGTAGAGTTGTAATAAAAATAACGCTATTCGTACTATCAGCTGATTGTACCCATACGTTCCGGATGTTAGTGTGTTATTGTAACTAACCTCAAACGTGAATTGACGCATTCCGCAAACATGAGTGATAGTGATGAATTTTGTTGAACTCCAGAGGAAATTAATACAAAAGCAAATTCGGCTCTGAACAATTTGTTGCCAGAAAAATCTAAATTTCGTTATGAAAAGGTTTATAACCAGTTTATGGAGTGGAAAACTAGAAATGGTGTTAGTTCGTTTTCCGAGAATGTTTTCATTGCGTATTTTGAGGAATTGGCCTAATTTATCCTAATCGAATCCCAAATTTCGATTAGCTCACTATATCTTTACTTCACCTTTTTTAGTATGGTTATGAGTAAAAGGAATGTTAATTTCACTCCTGTTAAAAGGGTATCAAATTGAAGAATTATTACACACTTCTTATTTTTTACACCCTGTATATTTTTGGTCGTAGATAAAGTAGTGTACGCAACGATTGTATTCAGCCTTTAAGCCACTCGTGGCTTAAAGGCCTTCATAATACAATCGTTGCGTAAACTACTATTGCGGCGTATGGAAAGTTTTAAGTTTCAAATTGATATATATGTTATGAGCGTACTTAGAAAGGCTCTCTCAGTCTAAGGGAAAGCTTCTGACAAAAATTCTCCCATTTTTTTACAAACTTGAAATGAAAAAATGATAAATATTATATTTTTGGGAACTATTAGAATGTTTGGGCTTCAAATTGGTGCATTTGTCATGAGCGCACCTACTGAAGGTCTTCACCTACACCTAAACTAAGGGGTAGTTCTTACAAAAAAGTTTTCGCATTTAAATAACATGATGAAATTTTTAAATGTTAAGTTATTTTTAAAATACAGTGAAATTTTTAGATTTTTAGATTTCTCTGAAAATCTTCATTGTAAAACGTATAAAACGACACTTCATTTGTACAAATTGGTTGACCTTGTAAAAAATTAATGTACCAAATTTCAGCTTTCCAGCTTTAAGGAAAGTGTAACAAACAATCTTTATTGTTTTAGGGGTTGTTTCGACCCTTAAAAGGCCAAATATTTTTAAATGCTTTCTCTAGCACCTACGTTCAATATGTGTATCGAATTTCACGTTCCTAGGCGGTATGGTTTTTGAGACACAAAACAAACAATATTTATTGTTTTATGGGTTGTTTTAACCCTTAAAGGCCAAACATTTTAAAATTCTTTTTTAGTGCGCTTTTAGGGCCTATTAGCAATATGTATACCAAATTTTACGTGCCTAGGCGGTATGGTTTTTGAGATACTGTGATCAGTGAGAGACTGGATTTTTCGATTTTATATAAATATAGATGTAGTATATATAGAAAAAAGTACAATATATGTATATATAAACACATACAAAAATTGTAATAAAAATTTTTTTAAACCATTTTCAGGACTGAATCCGCTAGCCACAGTTTAAACAGAAACAGGCAGACAGTTTAAAATTGCAGAAAATAAGAGAAATTGTCCAAAAATTTATTATTTCATCTCCGTAACCACATATGTTGGAAACATTAAATCTTGTTCAAAAGACTTTCTTACCTTGCCAGAAGGTCCATCAACGGTCTTTTGTGTAGCGGTGGTGGCATGAACTGTGGTCATAAGGCCTTCAACAATTTCAAAATTGTCGTTGATGACCTTGGCCAAAGGAGCCAGACAGTTTGTTGTGCACGATGCATTGGAGACAACCTTGTATGATGGATCGTACGCTTCCAAGTTAACTCCGACGACAAACATGGGTGCATCAGCACTTGGTGCCGAAATGATAACTTTCTTAGCACCACCTTCCAAATGAGCCTGAATAAATAACACAAAATTAATACTGAATTATTTACATAACTGTACTATTGCAATATTCAGAGTGAAAGATAATTTTATAAAACTAGTGTTGTACAAAATAATTCCCAACAAATATTGCCAGGATATTTAAGCACTCGCTTCATAAAATTAGGTACTGCATTCAATAAATAAATATACCTTTTAGTAGTTGAGACTATTAATTTCAAAATCTAATTGAATTAAGTACCGAACCTTTGCATGCCGACCCCAGAGCACACTTTGCCCGTAAAACTGTGCACACAATATTTTAACCACAGTTTATTTAAATAATTAAGAGTATCCTCGGAATTGTGGACTATTGGAAAACCTAGTTGAAAAAATGCCATCAAATGTAAAATACATCAAATAATCGGATAACTTATTTTATT
This sequence comes from Philaenus spumarius, assembly GCA_018207615.1. Lineage (NCBI taxonomy): Eukaryota > Metazoa > Arthropoda > Insecta > Hemiptera > Aphrophoridae > Philaenus > Philaenus spumarius. The sequence continues at coordinate 241,853 of JAGFPH010001625.1, read as the reverse complement.
CTGTTTTGGACTCTAAGTATTGAATATAGAAAAGAGATGAAATACTGCATTATAATCTCTAGTGTCTGTAGGACGTATATTAAAATTATTCACCATTCAAACTTAAAAGGGTAACAAAAAAACCTACACAGGTTTCAGTTCATTTGCAAAATATTTGTGAACCTTCCTAAATTGATTTTATGACAAACCGAGATGCGTCCAAATAATCACATCATCTCGATCCACGATCTTAATCGTCAAGGAAGGATTCGACGCTCGAATCCACTCGGGTTTTAGCGCTATCTCGATTGGCGTCTAGAGCTAAGAGTAGAAAAAAGCGTGGAGTGATTTCGAGAATAGTTCGGACAGGTGCACGTCGAATTAACCGTTTTGCATATTATGATTTGATTAATAAGCCATACTGGGGCTACCAACTATTGGTGGTATATTAGCCGAAATATAGTTATGGATAATTAATACAAGCACTTTTGTGAGGCCAAGCTAGGCTGACTTGGTGTGCAACTTTCCGCGGCAGTTTATTAACATTGTTTAGTTTAAGGTTATTGTATAGTAAACCTCATCAAGGCTGGCTTTGGGTCAAGTGAGAGTTAGATGTGCCAGAGGTGCCCAGCACAAAAGGCAAACCCGATCAAGATTCACGTGGGTAAGTTAGGGTTCATTACGTTACAATTTGGTACCAACAATTTTGTAATTTGTTAAAATGAGCGTTGTAATTACAGAGTACTGAGACAAGGACAGGCCGGGGTGCACGTGTGCGAGTTGCTATTTTAAAATAAACTACATCGGCATATTCATGCCCCATTACGTGTGTTTGTGTTTTTGTGTTAATGTTTGTGGAGTGTTTGTATATAATTTATATTTTTTTGACGCGCATTAAACAAATGCAAATCATTTTAAAAATTTGTTTATAAATGGTTTGAAAATGCCTGAAAAAATAGGTGAATTAAGGTATTTATGTAAATATTATTATTCTATAACTTCTTAAAATTACATTCGTTGAATTGAGTTGATCACGAGTGAATCATACTTTGAGAGAATATTATAGTTCAAAATACTTTTGCAACACATTTACTGTTCGTCCGTCCAGACTAGGCCTAACCTAGCCTAAATAATTGTGTACAATTAAATATGGTTACCCCACTCGGCTGTTATTTTATCATTGTTGTAGCATTCAATTGGTTGCTAAGACAAATAAAAATCTTCTAAAATGACCGTTTTAAGGATATGACTATAAAACTTTTAAACATTGTAGTAAGAAATAAATTTTTTATAGAAAAACATTTTTAGCATTAAAATTGTAATGTTTTAAATTTGTAATTACGTAGAACCCCTCTTAACCGTACTCGGATCAACCGGCCTAACCCATGGAACAACAGAGTTTTTTTCTTCTTGCAGATTATATTACTGTACTGGTCGAAGTCTCAAACATTGATTGTTTGAAGGACATTTCTTGGAAAATATAACTGGGTGACTCAACTTCAGGTGTGCAATGTGTTAGTGTTGTGGCAGGCAGAACAGGGGAGGGGGAGTGTGAGTTTGATTCCCCTCTTGCTACCGCCACAACTGTATTTTTTCTTAGAATCAATTGACAAAGCAACATCCTTTGTTTCTTTTTCTTCATCTGTTCCTTTGTCGGAACCTTTACTAAATTTTGTGGGAGCAAAATATGTAATATTTGTAACATATTGCATAATATATTGAGCAGGAAAAAGATTTAACGGCATTTTAGATGTGATGGACGAACAAAAATGGAGAGACTTGGCTTTAAAAAAAGAACAGAAAAAAAAAATAACTGATTTTTTAAGCAATGATACAGTATATGTAAATTCAATTTCCAAAGTTTATAAAAGTTTAATTTGTTGGTGTTTGTTTATGTATGTTGTACATACAATAAAATAGGCTGCAATAATGTCTTATTTGCTTGTTTATTTATGAATATGTAGGTTATTTTTTACGGGAACCTCGGATCAAGCGGCCAAACAAGTAACCGGCCAGGGTTTCGGTCCCGACCAGACCGGTTGGTTAAGAGGGGTTCTACTGTACTCAGATTTTTTTCTAAAATAGAGCTTACAACACAATAATAATAACACGGATAGTTATACTTACTTTAGGCAAATAGATGCCCACATTCTACTTTATTTTGGAATTGCAATATTATAGCCTGACAATGGATTTGCGTATTGACTTTGCAGGTATCTAATTTTGTTTTAATTACTTTATTAGTGAATTTCCATAGGACCTAGAATACGGTAAGACCTAAGGTCGGGAGTAGTAAATGAGCACCGATCATGGTCCCCAGAACACCTTTTGTACAACAGAACAAATTTGGTACATACATTGGTTGTTTCAGTTTCTCGAATAAGTTCGTCAGCCAAAACCATCCAACAACCTTCTGGAAGCATGTTTTTTTAACTATTTTATGAGATTTTTCATACTAAAATTTAAAGTTTTTAGGAGTTTATATAAAAAAATAAATGTAGGATATTATTCTGAACATTTTGTTTTTTTACACGACCTTACAGCTCGCTTGGTTCTCCCAAAATCAATCAAAACGTAAAACACTATAAAAGTACCCGGATCAAATTCACATGGGGTATTTTACTGTGGGTGTATCTTCTGATGCGAGGCCGCACAGTCGAGGTTCCTCTGTGTTTGAAGGTGGAGGCTTATGTGCAAACAAATTCTACTAATATATTGAACACACAGGCAGCTATTCAGCGCATTCGTGAGTAGATTTCCCAAATTTTGGTTAGGCCTACTACCCTAAAATATATAAATTGATTTTTTTAAATTTCCTAAACTTATGTTAGTGGTTATTTTATAAAGGCAAGGGGTTTAAGAAAGTTTTTATACTGGAAATGATGATCTTATACGATAAAATTTGTATTTTAACAACAGCCTATATTTAAAATTTTAATTGTTAATGTTAACTCATTGAGCGCAACTACATTGTATTACAGTATTACGTAATATAGGCAGTTGAAGAACCATCACAGCTTCTATTTTAAGTTTGACTATAAATATGCCTGAAATAATTCTATCCTTTGGATAAAAAAAAAAAAAACACTTGCACAAGAAAGGACTTTAAAAAATCATACATACCGAAGCCTTCTCAATTGTTGTAAATACTCCGGTTGATTCTACAACATATTCTGCTCCAGCCTTTCCCCATGGGATGATCTTGGGGTCGCGCTCAGAGAAAACTGCAATCTTATTACCTAACAAATCATAACCACAATAAATCATTAATATTTATAAGCATTGTTAGCTATACATAACAGATAAATTATTAATTTTTTAAAAATTGAACGGCTGAACAGATTTCTTTAAATTATAGCTAAGAACACTCTCGATCAAGTCATCTTTCATAAAAAAAAAAAACTAAATCAAAATCGGTTCATCCGTTTGGGAGCTACGGTGCCACAGACAGATACACAGATACAAACACGTTAAACTTATAAAACCCCTATTTTTGCGACGGGGGTTAATAAACAGAGAACAAAACCATATACTTTTTTTTAAAAACAGCAATTATATTCAGTAATTACTTTCGATAAAAATTACAACTAACAATAAATTTTGTTCTGAAAGATAGACTTCCACAGTCATAAACATAATTATTATGTTCTGGTCTTCAGAGATCAACCGCAGAAATTTTGACATTGTTAAGCCTTGACATCTGTAAAGTGCCCGAAACATCGATCGATCTCCGAAAACCATGTACATAACAATAAATTTGTTTAGAAACTGAAAATACATTTACTCTTTTCGAGCCAAAAAATTTGAATTTTTTTCATAGTCAAGTGAAGTATAAAAAAAATACCGTCTATAATTACAGAGCCAATTTGTGCAAAACTGAACACATTTTAATAATTCAACTTGTATTAACAAACTTTATTCATTCGAAAAATGTATAACATGATTTCTGCATTAATAGATGTTGTTGGCTTTTCCTCCACGACAACTATTGACATTTGTGACTTGCAAAGAGAAAATAAAGAATGTATCTAGTAATCCATTTTTTCAAAGAGGCTTAGAAATAGCATGCATGAAAGTAACGTTGTCAGAAAATCACTTATGAACAAGCTAAAAACATTGTAAACAACCTCGAAAAAAATAACTTTTCATAGTTAACAAATATTAATTTATAATCAATCTTTATTTATATGAGTAGGTCTACTATTACACATAACCAATCATTTAAACAAATGTCTTACTTTTGTAGCATATGCCTAGTCCTTGAAAGTGTATAATGCATTTTGGTTAAGGAGGTGCATAGAAAAATTTCCCTAGAATAGTAGTCTAGGCTATTAAAAAATAGGTAAATTTCAAAGGTTGAAAACACATAATGATAAAGGAATTGTTTATGTATTGAAAAATAAATTAAACTCATTCAAACATTATTATAAATAATTTAAAAGCAGACAACTGGACAAGTGGTTTAAGTTTTAATTAATAAAAAATTAGGTTAAACATTTAAACTACGTTCTTTATACAGTATTAACAAATTAAGTACAGTAGAGCGTCGATAATCCGGATTAATTGTGACCGGACCCTGTCCGGATTATCAAAATGTCCGGATTTTCGAAAAAAAAAAAAAAATGTTAAATTAATTTTTTTTAAAATTTGTTTAAGTTCATATCAAAAAGAAAACTTGATAAAACTGTTAGTAATTCACTTTAGTGGTTAACCCTCCCAGTGGCAGACTGCCCAAAGTGACGTTCTCTCAGGCGCAAGATGCAGCTATTTCGACAATTAGCGAGAATTTGCATACATTTGCATTTTCGATTAATTAATTCACTTAGAATTATCCAATCGTAATAAAACCGGCACCGTTGGAAAGAAAATGAATTAAACTTTAACTTTTGTATTTAAAACTTTTTCGTAAAACGTATTTTTACATACATAATCATCGTTTTAAAATTGTAGAATGTCAAACAGCTGTTTTCCGTGCGACATCGCGATGTTAAAAACGTAAAATATCATCATTTTCAACCATCTGCAACTCCTCACAGTTGTCAATTGTCACAAAGATCATCACAGCATTGGATTCATTAGACTTTTATCTTTCAAGTGGTATTTTTAAATCATCTGTGACTACAATCGTTTATGAGATACAGAATTTAGAATAAATGCTTGTCCATTGGTCAAGATTGGGCCAATAAGGAAGCATTTTTTTAAATCGATTTTTACTATCAGAAATCGATTTATTCCTAAGATGTGTAATATACCGTTTTAAAGATAACATTCCAAAGTTTTAGTCAATGTGCAGTTCAAATAATTTTATCATATTAGGTTGGTACAAACTGAATTGAGAATCACGCGATTTTAGGAGTTTACGGTCGCCATTTACCGCGGTTACTTAAGGCTAAACACCCCGGCAGTAGTTCCAAATACTGCCGCCACGTAGCGCTTCAAAATTATGAAAATTCATTTTACTGATTACTCGCTTACCGTTTGAGTAAAAATTGGTTTGAAAACTGATTTGTACTTCTAATATGTATCTTTAAGTCGCTATGCTAACGATTTTTTTTATTTTTTATTTAATAAAAAAATTACTTTGTAACTGCTAAAATTAATTTTTTTTTTAAGAAAAACAGGTAGTCATTTTGAAGATTTTATGGAGAAATGAATTAATAATTTTTCAGACTGAAGATCGAACCAGTGGTTCCGTCGGAATCGATTTTGCAAGGTTTATCTCTAGTATTTTTTCGCGCGTATTCCCCCCCTCCCAACCCGCGCGCCATCAAACAAATTCATCACGCCAAGCGCTCGCTCAGTGACGACTCGCACCGGGAAATGCTTCCGTTTCCCATATATTGTTGAAGATCGTTACATGTATTGTTTTTCCTGCTCGTCCCACTTGGTTCTTATAAAATATTAATTCAGCATACGTAACCACAATATTGGTATGTTTTGCATACTTTTACTAAGATATGTTTCTTGTATATACAGGATGTTTCGTAATGACTATGTAATATTTTAGGATATGATTCAGCACATAAGAATTAGAAAACACATCAATTGGACATGTGTCCGGAAACGCTTTGTTTTCTCCCAGGGCTCTATAACAAGGGCTATACCATTTTGATCATTTACCGTGACCCAGTATCGATCGCCTACGACGTCACCATGCTGATACACGCTAGCTGGTAATATTTGAGTAGTGCGTGCGCAGTCGTTAACTCGCTGTTTTAACTCGATGGAAAGACTTCAGTAAAATAAAATTTTGATATTCTTAATCTACATAAAGTACGGATTCTAACAGTATAAAAAACTTTTATTTTAACAGGTATTTCGAATTTTAATAATTGAAAATATTTGAGAATTATCACAGACTGACATGAAAAAGTTACTAAGCGAGGAAATTTTTTATTTTTGGGTTATAAACAAACTTCCAGCGGGAAAGTTGTAGCCAATGAATTGATCTAAACTATCCAATTCACCGATTTGTGATAAAATGATTACATCATTATGAAATCGGTTTTTAAATGATCGCGAGGAGGTGCCTCGCCGCGACTCCCGAAGTACAGTTGTTTGATACGGGAATAACGTTTATGTACATATTGTTATTTAATGTAATATAGTAAATCACTTGTCCCCAAGTAAGCATTTTATTTTAACATAAACTAATTATAATTTATAAATAAAATTTGATATTATTGAAGAGGACACAAAAAGTTAAGTTGGAGGTTAACGTTTAAAAAATAATATCATTATTGCGTACATTCAAAGAAATAAAATTAGAGATCAATGATGGAAAAAGAAAATCGTAATTACGTAAAAAAATTAGCTTCATATTTAATTAAAAGAATTGCTTTATAACAAAGAAATATGCTGTCTTTTAAATAATTTGTTCATTGTTGTCTAATTTGTGGAGTACTTAAATGTTTCTTCAATAATATCAAATATTAATTATAAATCATAATTAGTTTATGTTAAAATAAAATGCTTACTTTTTTTCCTGGGGACAAGTGATTTACAGTACTTAAAATAACAATATGTACATAAACGTTATTCCCGTATCAAACAACTGTACTTCGGGAGTCGTGGCGCGGCACCTCCTAGCGCTCATTTAAAAAACGATTTCATAATGATGTAATCATTTTATCACAAATCGGTGAATTTGATAGTTTAGATCAATTCAATGGCTACAACTTTCCCGCTGGAAGTTTGTTTGTAACCCAAAAATACAAAATTTCCTCGCTTAGTGACTTTTTCATGTCAGTCTGTGATAATTCTCAAATATTTTCTTTCAATTATTAAAATTCGAAATACCTGTTAAAATAAAAGTTTTTTATACTGTTAGAATCCGTACTTTATGTAGATTAAGAATATCCAATTTTTATTTTACTGAAGCCTTTCCATCGAGTTAAAACAGCGAGCGACTGCGCACGCACTACTCAAATATTACCAGCTAGCGTGTATCAGCATTGTGACGTCAGAGTGAAACTGGCGGCACAGTGCCGAGATCAAAGAGACGGTTTAGCCCTTGTTATAGAAACCTGGTTTTCTCCATAGCGGCTATTTTGTTTTTTCACTAAATAATTTGTATCTAGAGAACGGTTTGACCGATTGACTTAAAACTTGACATAAAGTTTACCTAACAATGATATATTTTAAGTAAAATAAGCGATTATATCCATTAATGCGTTTTAAAATGGTGACTGTTAAAAAATTGCAAACCTGAATTACCAAAAACCATACATTTTTATAAAAAGTTTCAAGTCATCTTTTTTGTAGTCCTTTTTATTCTGTATCGGCTCTTTAACATAACTATTACCCGTCATCCGATTATTTTTACAGTAACACTATCCGATGATAAATCAAAAGGGCTATAAAAAAGATGTCTTGACATTTTTTTGTTAAAATGTACCGTTTTTGGGTAATTTGGGTTTGAAATTTTGAAACAGTCGCCATTTTAAAACGCATTATTTATTTTAAATAGATCATTGCTAGGTCAACTTCATGTCAAGTTTGAACTCAATCGGTCAATCCGTTCGGTAGATATGAATTATTTTGTAAAAAACACATACAGACAGTCAGACGACAAAGTACAGTAGACCAAGTTTTGTATTGTGAAATTTATTTGTCTCGATCCCAGGATTAATTCATTTTAATTAATTAATTTTAAACAGTTGTAGACACATTAAATTAAATACACAGATTAAAAACGTTTAACACACCTTATAATTAAATTAAACATGAGTTAGATGAAATTGGCTACATAAATATGTTTACATCAACAGAGGAGATACACTCTTTAACTATTGGTGAGCATTTGAATTACATTTCTTTATTTGTTCGTTTTCATCATTACGCACAAAAACGTAAACGGATCATAAACGTCTTGGGCTGTGTGTTGTTTGAGAGCTGGGAGCTGCGAGCCGCGAGGATGGGTTGTATGTGCCTGTGAGGAGAGAGAGAGAGAGAGAGAAGGCGCTACGTCGCGTCGCGTCAGTGCGTGCGCGTGTCAGTTACCTGTTCAACGAGTGACACAACGTTGGAACTAAAAACGCGTTTCTGACAAAACCGTTCAACCGATTTGTTTGAAATAAACTTTAAAATTATTCAAAAAAATTTGCCCTAAAAATGACTACCTGTTTTAGTCAAATTTTGACTTATTTTAAAAGTTATTTATTGTAAAAATTTATTAAGAAATGTTTTCGAAAATTAGAAAGCATAGCGCCTTTAACAACTTTATACTGATTACAAAACAGTTTTATTTTTTCAAATCGGATAAAAAATAAATGAGTAATCAGTAAAATTAATTTGGCCACGACAGTGCTGCTATCTATTGGGCTAAAAACACAACTTTTTTTGTACTGTTTAGCCTTAACAATTACATGCAAGTATTTTTTCTCTTGATATTTTACTGAATTGAAAGTGTTTATAGTTTATAAAACTGTGTTATATTGTGTTACAGTTATCCTTATATATAATTCTGTAAGCAAAATTTTAGATTCAAAATTGTGGGAATTTGGTAAATCGGAGGATGATGGGAGGGGGTATCAAATTAAAGGTATCGATTCAAGGAACGAGGGAAAAATATAAGTTTTTTCTAAAATTAAAAACTAATGGGTTTTTGGGGTCCCCGAAAAACGAAAAATCCCCATAAGAAATACATGAGAATTTAAAAACATCTGCTTTGTTTACATTAAAACATTTGGTATTAAATAAATAAATTAAAAACATAAAACAGCTGTTTTGTAGTTTACATTTGATCTATACTAATATTATAAAAAGGTAAAGTTTGTTTGTTTGTTTGTATGTAGGGGGTAATCTCTGGCATTACAGAACCTATTGAAAAAATAGTTTTACTAATACAATACTAATACACTACACTATCCCTGAGTAACATAGACTATAATTAATTTCGATAAAAACCTTTTTTTTTTTTGTAAATTAGTCGGAAAAAATTCTTAGGTTAGGCCTAGAATGATAAACCAATACATGTATTTACATTTATTACCATAGCAACCAATTGAATAAAATGACAGATACCGTAATATAGCTGGTTGCTCCAATATTTCCATTAACAGCTGATTTTAAAATTTGAAGCAATTATTTTTGTATTTCTAGCTTTTAGGTTAGGGTTTTAAAGTGTAGACCTGAGCCTTGCTGGTTCTTTTAACCATTATTATAACTGATGTTATAAAATATACGAAACAATTTGATTTGAACATTTAACATTATTTACCATCTTAGTTTTGAGGTTATTATTAATCCTTCACCTTTATTATAAATAAAACATAACTTATGTTTGTGGAAGGTTCCATTGAGGGTTGGCGTGCGGAGCACGCAGGGGTCTCTCCTAGTAAATAAATAAGTGTAGAATGTGTTATTGTGTTTTTTAGTGAAATTGTGTTTATAAAGTGTTGAAAATAGTGTGTTCTAAATAGTGAGTTTTGTTTTATTTTTTGCAGATAGCCTAGGCTAAAATTTATTTAGCCTATAAACTATTGTATAAACTCTTTATAAATTTTTTTTTTTTTTTTTTGCTTTCCATGCCACTTTGGGCCTTTCGGCTAACGAGCATGTTTTTTTGGGTTTTTAATATTTTATGGTCCCCCGCGGGATTTGAACCCGGGACGTCTTGCTTATGAGGCAAGTACCATAGCCGTTGAGCTATGACAGAGGACTACTTTTTATAAATAATAAATAGGCCTACAGTATTGATAAAATGGCAGATAGGCCTAGAGTTATTGAAAGGTTATCAGAAATTGATCGGATATATAGTGGTTTTTAGACATAATACTAATATTTAGCAATGTGCCTAACCTAACCTAAATTTGACAGATTTACGCTTAGGCTATATGATCGCAATGCGTTTTTTTTATTTTAAGTGTATGATATTATTTCACTTTTTAACTATTTTCTACAATTTTGTTTTATATGTTGAAAAAATTACAAAAATATTTCTTCAACATTATACAACTTTGTTTATAGGATTTTTGGTAAAAATCATGGAAAGTTTATACATTTTTGTTTGTTCTGTTGTACCTGATTAGAAAATGTAAGGTTTTTCTTACAGTTCAATTCTATAATTTATTCTCTATAATTTGGTATAATAAAATTTCATTTTGGAGTAAAAAATATATAGCCTAGGCCTATTAGTTTTGAAAATAGGCACATGTTTTATTATCGTTTTTTATAGTTTGAACATAAAAATTGGTATTTTCAACCAAATAATTTTGAAATTGAAATATATTGTTACACATTTCTCTTTATAACGATATTTTATAGCCCTTATGATTGCCTATCCAACGATATCTATATCACTTCTCTACGACTTGGCATTCATGAGATAAAGTGCATTATGTAAATTGGCGTTTTTTCCACCTAGCTCCTTCACCTTAATAATAACCCCCTCACTTTATCAGACATTCCTATCCTGAGTTTTGATGAGAAATTCAAAAATGGTGTCAAAGTGAATATACCCCAAAATTTGAAAAAATTTGGGAGTCAATTGGGGGTCTTTACTGGTAATTATTTTCTACAACTGTTGTATATCTTAAAAAAAATTACAAAAATATTTCTCCAAAATTATACAACTTTGTTTATAGGATTTTTGGTAAAAATCGTGGAAAGTTTATACATTTTTGTTTGTTCTGTTGTATCTGAGTAGAAAATGTAAGGTTTTTTGTAATTTCCAATCTTACAGTTCAATTCTACCATTTATTCTCTACAATTTGGTATAATAAAATTCCATTTTGGAGGAAAAAATTTATAGGAATATTCGTTTGGAAATAGACCTATTTTTTTAGCGTTTTTGTAGTTAGAACATAAAAATTGCTATTTTCAACTGAAAATTTTTGAAATTGAAATATATTTTTACACATTTATATTTAGAACTAAATTAGAAAACTTTTGTATATTTTGAATAAAATTTCAAAAAATTTTTACTATTTTTTATTTAGGCATAAATTTGGTTTTTTCCCTTCCGTTTCTGAACATTTTTTTTGCTTTCTAAGCTAATAACTTTTACAATTTCAAAAAACTAATTTTTAGTGGCATATTTGAATTCTTTGAAGTTTCTTCTACAAAAAAGCTATGGAACACCTTTGGATTGGGGTTCATTTACTATTTTTGGCGAATTTTTAAAAATATGCTTGCAAAACGCTAAAAACAGGCTTTTCAATTTTAGCTTTAACCATGCCACTTGGAGGGTTAAATAATTGAAGTAGATAAATAAAACCATTAATTAATATGAACTTATAATGTATTTTTTTTTTAAAGATAGAATATACATAGGCTACAGTAATATGTAATGTACAATACAGTATATATGTACTTACAGAATACTAAACAGTTCGTACATTGCTAGAGCTCTTAAAAAAGTATGTTATTGATTTTTGAACTACAGAAGTGGTTCGCTTTAGTATGTAACGCAAACCATTGGCGATTGAAGTTAAAGTGCAATTTAATAAGCACAGAAAACAATACAGTACAGGTGGAGTAACAGCGTGTAGTCAAGAGACGCAACTAACAAAGAAATCACGGGAAGCAGCAGGTGTTCAGGTACATAGTTAGAAATGTTGTTTACCCCTCCCTCCTCCATCCTCCCCTACTATGAGCAGAATACCCTCGCATTCTTTTGTGGCAGTAAGACGACCCCGCCCAGTCTGTCGCATCAATGCTTTTGTTTGACCAAAATTTGTATGTTTGTACAATATTCACGTCAATTTTTTTTTGCCGGAATTGAATCCGGATTATCGACGGTCCGGATTTTTGACGTCCGGATTATTGACGCTCTACTGTATTACAGTAAGTTGACTCACGTATACACAATGCAAAGCTCCAAGCAACACTGGAACTGTGGGGGGGGGGACAAATGTCTGACCACAACTACGTAAATTTCTCACCAGGCTATTCGATTGAGTGGTTTAACCCGCGCTTTTGTATTGACCGAACACTTTCCCAGCAAAGTAACAAAAATAGTATAAGTCATTTAATTTGTAAAATTTTAACTTCAAATCTTTTTCAATTTTAAAATATAAATATTATTTTTTACTTACCGTTAACAATAAGGTATGTTCCATCAGTTGAAACCTCCCCCTTGAAGCGGCCATGAGTGGAATCGTACTTGAACATGTAGACCATGTAGTCAAGTCCAATGAAAGGATCATTGATGGCCACAACCTGTGCACATTTCATATTTATATTTTGTTTTTTATTGAACATTCTTCAAATAAAATATAGCCTACTTTAAATTGAAGCTAATCACTAAACAAAATAGTGTTAACACATTCTGCCCTATTTAGAATGATACAAATTAATTATTAAGGCTTGTTGAATTGAAAACAATTTTATGAGTAGGCTACTTTTTCAGGTCAAAAGATATTTTACAACAAACTCATTATATACCGTACGATGAGATAAGGAAATGAGGGAAAAAAATATAAAATGTTTTTTATTCATTCATAAAAAAATCAAGAAATAAATTTCTTAAACTCGTACAATGTGCCTTTGTAGTAAGAGTAAAGCACACATTTTAAATTTGAAGAAAAGAGGAAATTATTCGAAATTGCTGATGCACAAATACTTGTTAGTTTTCCAAGCAAATGTTAGAACAATTTCAAATAGACCTATAGAAATTCATAGATTTCGGAACACTAACTGCAAAGAAATTCTACTAACTTTTTGCTGCCTTTTCATGTTTTACTCATTTAATATTGAATAATTTTATATAACAAAATCCAAGTTACCTGTCCGCCGCGTTCCAATGAAGCTCTTAAAACAAGACGGCCGATACGTCCAAATCCGTTGATTCCAACCTTAGACATGATTGAAGTTGATTGGCTTGGAAAATATAATAAAAACTAGTTCAAAACACCACACAAAATAATTAATAACAAATAAAAATTAACAGTACCTATATTAGGCCTACTGTATAGTAACGACACAAATTTCTTTCTTGAAGATTAATTTCAATCAGGCCTAATTGAATTAAAATTTTTTATTGACTCTACCTCTAGTAATTTATGAATCACGGTCTAAGTTTAATAACTAAAAATAACAATCAACAACCAAGTCGCTCAAAACGATATATATTGATTATTATGAATGTTATGTTTTAGCAAAAAAGAAATTTAATAGTCTACATCCTTTCCTGACAAAACTAGATACCAACACCTATTTACTCATTATACATTTTGTTTTCAGTACCTAATTAATTTTGAAGATTGAACCAATAATTTTCTTGAAAGGTGAAAATTAACATTTTGAAAAATAATGTTACTAAAAAACTTGTTTTCTAAAACACAAAACGTGTGTTTGAAGCAAAATTTGCTTGTAAAGGTGTCTATTCCCTACCACCAAATAAATTTAACAACCATTCAAATTTAATGACTACCAACCCCGTATGCATAAACCACCTACCGGTATAATGCCTGAAAAAAAGGCATGCACACACATAAGCCTTTTGCTAGACTGAGTAAAATCCACACATTATAACATTATATAGGTATGTATATGTTCAATCTGCTCCATAAAGGAGCTTATTCTGTGGACTTTAAGAAATTTAAAGAAATGATGTACATATGTCTGGATTTCAAATAGGCCTAATCCTTTTTATTTGTTAAGTGAGTTTTTTCTGGCTGATGTCCAGTGAGTAGGCCTATATTGTTTTTTAGTGTAAATATAGCCTTGGTAATAACAATAGTGTACAGTTTGATGATTTTATATTTGTACTGTTTTTATGTATATTGCCTGGCAAGATCTATCCACTGTAACAGGTGTCTCCAGATTAATAAAGAAATTAAATTGCTGTAACACATAGCAACAATACATTTGACACCATATATTAACAACTCAGAAAGTTTACGTTATCACACATTTTCTTACAATTATAATGATGGATCAGAACTAGAAATGCCTAAGAGTAGGCTAAATACAAAAAAATAGAGCCTGTAGCAGAACAAAGTAGTGGATGCGAATGATTTAACTAGAATTCACAATCGATGTTCGTCTAAAAAATTAAAGTATATTTCTATTCTATACAAATTTATAAAATGCTGTTTTATGCAAATATCTTTTGTTTTTCGGTAATTGTGTCTCGATAATACAGGGAATAATACTGGATGAAAGAATGAAATGGAATTATCACATAAACAAATTGCAACGTGAATTGATTTCAATTATTCGTAAAATATATTTTATTAGATCATTGTGCCCACCAGAATTAATGAGACAAATTTATTTTGCTTTAGTGCAATCGCGATTGCAGTATGGTTTAATTTGTTGGGGAGGAGCATATTTGAGTACTATTACACCCATTATTAGTGCTCAAAAACATATAATAAGAGTTATGTTATTTAGGTCTAGAACTGATTCTTCTCTGCCACTCTTTAGAGCAAAGGGCATACTGCCGTTGAGGTATTTGTATGTTTTTAAAGTATTAGTAGAGTTTTACAGGAAAAGTGGTTCTAGCCGAAACTGTGGAAGGAGGAAAATAGTATTTCAACTGTTAAAAACTAAATTAACAGCAGTTAAAAATTCATATTTGTATAAGGGGGAGAAAATATTGAACATGTTACCAGTAGATGTACAAAAGAGAAACAATATATCCCAGTTTTCTAAATCTGTTAAATTATGGCTGAATTCAGTGGAAAATATTGAATTAGTTTTGAGGTGAGGCAGTGGGAACCAGTTGATGTTGTTCTGAAATATATGTGTTATGTATATGTGAGTGTAGATTTTGTGGTGTATATAAGTTTGTGTGATTGTAAGTGTAAAATTCTGTTCTTTATCCAATTTTTGTTTTAGGTTAGTTTTATTATCAAGGCATCCTTTGCATTTGTATATATTTTGAATGATTATGGCACTATGGCTGATCTCTTTCTTTCTTTTTCCTATAGTACCGGTAATAAGATTAAAGAATTATGATGGTAAATCCTACTCAGGCACATGTGCCTAAGGATTACCTATTCTTCACTTAAATTTAATCTGAATGTAAAGAAAATCATTGTTTTGTTCTTTTATCAAGTTAAGTGTAGTATGTGTTAATTTACCTGTCTTGTATTTTATTGTATTATTATTGCATTCAATATTATTATTATTTTGTATTTTTTTGGTGAAAAAATAAATATTATTATTATTATAACAATAGCCTATAGTGAAAAGCTAAATGTCAATTTCTTTTAAACAAAATAATAATTGGAGTGTTAGGTCATTCTTGGTAGGCCTATTTTGCAAAACTTATTTCTTCTTACCTAAAGTTTAATTTTTGTTGAAAAGATATTTCAGACAATTTGTAAAAGTGATTTGAGCACCTGAAAATTATATTTCTGATTGCAAACATTTTAATCTTAAATACAATGTAAATAATTTCATTATTCCAACAATAATCTAGTTTAAGAAAATAATGTTCCTCTTCAGTTATTTGTTCTATTTAAAGTTAACCTCTCAGTGAACTGCTAATCAACTAAGTTGATAAGATAAACTTACAACAAAATAATTACTAAACAGATTAGTAATTGTAACACATATACTACAGTTTCGATATCTAGCATGAAAACAAAATAAACTAGATACAAAATATGTTCATTTTTAACAAAACTACAACAATTAGTTAAAATAGGCCTAAACCATATGATTTTTACTTCATTTGCTATAGATACAAACCCTGGAAATCATCTGGTGTTCAATATATTTAGTAGGCTTAACCAAATTAAATTATTTGTAAGGCCCGTATTATACTGTAAAATACTTTATAAAATATGTTTTATAAAAGATGGTATCCATCTATTATAAAAGATTTGAAAAGTGATTCTGTTTTATAAAACATTTTGGACTTGTACTAAAAGGTAATACCAACCTCTTAAATTTAAAAAAAGAAATGTTATAAAAGAAATATATTATAAAAGATGGCCAAGATCTACACTATCAAAGATCTTTAAAAAGAACTTTTATAAAACATATTTTATAAAATATTTTACAGTGTAATACAATAATTACAATAAATTAGTATAGCCTAGTGAACTTATTGGTTAATATTATCCTACAGTGGGATATTATTTGTGATTTTATTTTCACTGATTAATTAAAAATGCAGTAGCCTACCTACTTACTACTAATTTTGGTGTAAATTTACTATACGACCCTCAGCTGATATTTTTACATTCAACTGTTAAAATAAATATTGAATGCAGGTAAACTACTGGTGACTAAAGACTATAAGTTAGAATTTCGGACTATTTTTTTTATTGCTACATTTCTGTTGGCGTAGGGCCGTATAGTAAATTCGCGCCCTAATTTTAATTATTGTAAACTACAGATGTTTATTTCTAGTGAAATGAAAAATTCTTAGTTACGGTATCATAAAAACATCATCTAGAATTATTAATTAACTTAGAGCCTAATTAGGCAAAAAAGGTACTAATATTTACATTTTATATTAAAAAAACTAAATATTAATGTGTTACGATAGTAGCGGTCCTAATGGATTTTATTTGAAAAAATGTTGAATGTAAAAGTAATTTTGCTAAATTATTCTTTTTTATGAAAGCAATTTAAGTCTATTTAATTTTAATTTCCTGTGGCTTTGCACGTCTCTATTTAAACTAAAATATTGCAATTTGCTATTAAATGTATTAAGTAGCCTACACATCATGAAATGTCTGATGAAACCAGGTAAGAATTGAATATGCCACCACAATATCTTTAGGTATTCTCAAGATAAGACAAGTATCTTGTCATAGGGAGACAACGCTCGGAAAATACAACTCTCAAATTCATTTAAGTAAAAATAGATTACATTTGTATATTTAAATGTGCATAAAGAATTGTCTGTATTGATGTTTAAACAACTTTCAGAAAAACTGGAGTAAGTTTTTAGAAAAGCATACAAACTTAACTGTGACAAGGGACTGTAAACACTTCAGGCTATTTTTTCTTATTTTGGCATCTTCACCACAATATAAAGAGGTACCAGAGTGTTGTAAACTTTATCAGAAAAATTTATTCAGAAAAGTCTTTGGTAAATAAACAAAAAATTTGGTAACACTAGAATGTTAGAAGTTACACACCACTTAGGCTAGCAAACAACCATCACAGACTGATAAGTAAAAAAAAAAGTAAACTCTGAGGTTAAATTCACAATTTTGTTAATCAGTATGCCTACATGAAAGAGTAGGTTGCAATTAAGAGATGTGTAATTTGGTTGTCAATTAAATGATTCTATTTTGTACATTAGGTGAAAAACAGAACACAATTTATAAACAGTATATCCTAACACATTTTTAAAGTGGAGTCCTAATTATATAAGGCCTCTTAGCATCAAGGAAATGTTTAAAAATTGAAATCTAACCTGAATATGTACGATTGAAATTTTTTAAACTGTATTGTTGCTTAAAATGTCATTATCATTTCCCAACTGCATATCCACAGGCATGGTTCACTAACGCTTTCCATGATTCCTATCATTGTATAAACTATGTTGTTTAATGTTTCCTCATTTAACTCTTTTTACCATCATATCTATTCATTACTTCCTTGCCCCTAATCACTTTGGTTCTACTTTAAAATAATTGCATCTTAGTTGTACAAGTACCTATTTTTCATGTTCATAATGTAAACACCATGACATAAATTTACTATACGACCCTTGGCTGACATTTTCGCAGATAACAACCTTGTTTTACATTCTACTGTTAAGTGTTGAATACAGGTAAACATACTGTCACTAAAGACTATAAGTTACAAAGTCAGGCTATTTTTGTATTATTCTATTTTTGTTGGTGTAGGGTCATGTAGTAAATTCGTGCCTACACCACAGTGTTTCACTACAAAGTTGATAACAACTTTCAACCTGTATTAAAAACTTTTTGATCCCAATTTGAACAAATTTAGATTAGGCCTAATTCAAAATATCAAAATAATTGTTTGTATTTTTATTATCTAAGAACTGTGACAGTAAAAATAATATGACAGTAGGCCTAATAAGACTTCAAAATAATCTATAGAAGGCATAAATTGACTATACGACCCTCAGCTGATACTTTTGCAGACAACGGCTTTGTTTTACATTCTACTGCTTAATGTTGAATACAGGTAAACAAACTGTGACTAAAGACTATAAGTTAGAACTTCAGGCTATTTTTTTTTTTTGTATTCTTGCATTTTTTGTCGTATGGTCTTATAGTAAATTTGCGCCAAATAAAAAAACAATATAGGTACTGGCATATTTTAATCTTAATTAAAAAAGTAACATGTAGGCTATTATTTATTTTGGCGTAAGTTTACTATTCGACACTAGGCTGATATTTTTGCAGACAACGACGTCGTTTTACATTCTACTGTTAAATGTTGAATACAAGTAATCATACTGTGACTAAATACTATAGCCTAGGATAGAACATTTGGGCTACTTTTTTAAAAATTATTCTTGCATTTCTATTGCCATAGGTTAGCTTAGGGTCGAATAGTAAACATGCGCCTTTTTTTAGCCAAGTAGAATTTAGTTCTTACAAAAAACTATAAAAAACCAGATTATACAAATTGTGTGTAAAACACTAGGCCTAGTGGCCTACCTAACCTGTCCATCACTACTGAAAATAAATCTGCTCTTATAAAGTTATTCCTTATCAAAGGAAAACAGTTGAACTTAATATGAAAATAGTTTGTTTATTATTATCTCCGTGAATAAGGATTTTCAGATCTGACATAAGGGATTAAGCAGGTCTAAGTTTAACCCAGTGATAGGCCCTGAAGGCCTAATTTATTTGTTTTAAACTAGCATACTAAGAATTAATAGGCCTAACCGAGAATTTTAAATTAATTAATTTCTAATAAGCATTAAATGTTTAAATTTGAAGCTAGGCCTAGTAACTAAACATAGCCTATGCTTCATCCAAATTTTACATGGTAGCTAGGTTTACCAAATTTGTATTGAATTTCCTTAATTTAAACTAATATTTCAATGTGAATATGTTCAATGAATGTAACATATACAGCACTGTTTGCTAATGAGTGTAAAATTTACTTGAAACTAATTTATTTGTGGTCTGGATGATGAAAGTTATTTTAGAGGTCATACAAGGTCAAGCCGGTAGGGAACAATTTCATGTTAATCTTTTTTTTAAATTTAATTAATATATACCTATGTATTTGATGAGAGAAATTTAATGTTGATAAATTAACTCTAGCTTTTATTTAAAACAAACTCTTAGCATAAAGTATGATAGTAAGAATAGTACAGTACATAGCCTAGCCAATTTGTTGAAAGGAACAAGACCGGAAGACGGTTGTTTTTGAGTAAGACAAAACAAACATCAATAAGCAACGGATCGTTTAACATTACACCTAGTCAGTGCTAATTAAATATTTGCCTTTAATAATTACCTGTATAAATCACTAAAACAAGACTAGATAGATTGCCAAGCTAACCCAACTTCACTGACACTTCAAGGGCACTGAAGAGGACGAAAGGATTGGATCTAGGGTATATAAAAAGGACTGCGATCACGTGATTCGCGTTTCTCCCTCTCCTTGAATCGATTTTGGGGGGCGTAGCTATTATTCTATATGACGTCGTGAGTAGCGTAAAAAAATGTATACGTGACGAATAGGCCTACGTTTCACAAAATGTACACTTATCAAGATTTATTTTTTAATTTGATTTGTTATGTAAATAATATGTTTCTACAAGTTTAAAACTAATATTCATTGTAACAATAATTTGAGGTGTTCATTTGAGTTCATTATTAAATAATGTAGGGTAGTTAGTAGTTTTCTTATTACATTCGAGTCGCATTTGTTGCGCAAGATCACAAAGCGCGATATTTTAATTCTTACACAAATATTAAATGTATTATAATATTATCTAATTCTTTGCAATAAAAAATGTACATTGAGTTCCTACACGTCATATTATATTGTTTTTACTTTTTCAGCTAATTTAGTGTTCGCCCATTTAGGCCTAGGCATGTTTCAAGGAATATAGAATACAGAATGGATACCGTACAGTACTACGAGTTTAGGGATAGGCTTAATTACTGACAAAATGATGTAATTTGTTGGTGTTTTACACCATAGATTACATTCCTACAGTTTACATTGTTTTATTTATGACACAATCAGGGTACAGTATTTTTAAGAACTTGAGTGTTTATCAAAGCTAAACAGCAATAATATATAGGCAAACCAATATCAAATGAGCTTAATACACAAAAGAAACAAAGAATAACAAATGATTAATTAATTAATAATTCAAATGTTGAATTGCATAAAAAAAAGGCTTCATAACCAACAGACATTGATGTTTCTTTTAAAACATGTTCACTGCTAAAAATAAGCCTTTTATGTACTCCACATGCTATTTTTTTATCTTACATTTAGGTTTTTCTGGTGAATCTAGATGTCATCTGTTGGTTTCCATCTTCAAAACCATTTTTTTTCATTTTTAATTTGAGGGTACAGAGGTACTCCCTGCGCACATCACAGGCTACACTTACAAAATGTTATGTTTGTCGACACACTTATATCACATAGGCCTAAACACTGTTATAAATCATTAAAAATATATATTTACACAAAATTACAACCCTTCCAACCAACCATAACCATAATTATTGACGTCTGTGGCCTGTGATAATTTTCAAAACAACCAACTGCACAAAGTCCTGTATGTTTTGGACATGACAGACACTCGTACTGAGTGCTTTTTTTTGCACATCCGACATTTCTTTTGTGAGGTTCGATTTGAGTTTGGTTTAAATTTTGTGATTCTAGTTATTGTATGGCCAGCAGGACGGGCGAGGGCGTGCGGATTTGACAAGTCCGGTAGAAGGGAATTTTTCACAGACTCATTAAACTCCAATAGTCCCATTTTTCTCTTCCTTTCCAATCTTAAGGTTTCATTGAACAGGTTAAGCGCATTTACCTATAGTATTTGGATAACGTGGATACACATTTTCTTATACCACTTTAGGGTTTTGCGTTTCAAGGGGTAGCAGGCCTGCATTTGGTCAGATCGGTCAACACCTTTCATAAAACCATCATTGGCAATGGTTTTTGTGCCCTTGATTTCGTTTTTCACTGATCGTAACAATATAATTTTCATGTTCGGTTGAAATATATTGGACAACCCTTTTATCTTTCCACTTTCCAACCATGACAGCATCACCATACATGGCGATTGTCTTCCCAGTACGAAGCGGTGTGTTTTTGACTCCATCCGGTAAGTGTTTTCCGCCCAACCTCAAAATCCCAGTGCAATATGTGTCTTTGGCAAGAAGATGTGTTGCAAGTGGTATATTAACTCTTCATGTAAAGACTGTGTCCACAGTTTGATTTTCCCTTCATGAGGTTAAAAAAAACATATTAGGCGCATGGCCTTTACCACCCAAGTCAACCAAAACACCGCAGTAAATAAGGAATTTTAGCGTCAAACCATGTGGGTCACACAAAACATAGAGTTTGATACCATACTTGTGACTCTTCTCCTTTATATATTGACTAAAGTATAATCGGCCACGCCATAACATCATGCCTTTGTCAATACACAAGTTTTGTTAGGGATAATATACTTCAGTAATTTTACTATTGAAATAATCTATCAAATATTTAACTTTAGCCAACCGGTCGTTTAAATTTGTCGAAGCAAAACATATACAGCGAAGTATCAATAAAAATCGATCCCTACCCATAAATTTACTAGAGGTGGGAGTAAATGTTTTTGTTGTCCTCCAGTAGTCCTGCAACCTTGGTTTTGGATCCAAACCAATGAATAGCAATAAACTCAAGAATATTTTAAATTCCTCAACCGTCAAATCTTTCCACTTAGAAATATGTGATTTTGGAGTTGCAGTAAGTCCACAAAACAGTTCCATCTCATACACATTAGTTTTGTGCACAATCATTTTCAAAAAAAAAAACATTGCCCACTAAAAGAAGGAAAAATCTATAGGCCTTGTGGCAGGGCGTGGGACATGAAGCTCTTCAGTTTTTATAAACGGGATTCGTCTCATCTCGGTCCATTAGTATTTGAAGCCCACATAATGGGATTAGGCCTACTGACAGAGTCTGAATCCAAGTTGTAGGCCTGGTCATCAGTTGCATTACTTACCACTTCATCATCAGAATTAGTAGCATCGTGATGATTACTTGGTCCTGGAGGGAGATTCATTTCACTATATTCAATAGAATAAAAATGTGATAACATTAAACAAATGACTAATAAATGCACAAAATCGTAAACAGGACAACGCACAGAAATACAGCAGTAAAAAACAGGCGGGAAGCGCGAACTTAAAACTAAGCATATTTTATACTCTCCAGTTAGTTGCCGAACAAAAAAACATAAATTCAAACTGCTCTTTGCAGCGTCAAGGACACACTAAACAGAAATAAATATAAATTACCCATGCGAATAGACGCCGCTGGGTGTACCGGTACCCCCGCCGCAGTGAATGTGTTGACTTATACAGACCCCGAACTCTCCTTTTGTGGATTTGTTTCACAATATAAACATGCTTTTCTGTCTTTATGTGTTTTTTACTAAATATTTAATATCTAGAGAGCGGTTTGACCGATTGAGTTCAAACTTGACATGGAGTTTAATTTTTCTTAAAATATACAATTGTTAGGTTAAACTCGTTCCAACTTTGAACTCAATCGGTCAAACCGTTCTCTAGATATGAATTATTTTGTAAAAAAACACATAAAGACAGACGAAAAAGTAAGCACCGTAGACCCATGTTTATGTTGTAAAATATGTTTGTCTCGATCGCAGGAACAAATACACAAAAGAGGACCAGAGAGTTCAGGGACACCAGCTGTATACAGTGTAGTAGGCATGCAGTAGGAATTGTAACCTTGGAGATATGCCAAAATGTACATTGTGTCCTAAACAATTGATCTACATATATAGATCTTATAGATTCAGGTGCTGCTAAAAGAAACTAGAAAATGTTTTAGATAAACTATATAGATAAATATATAATATTTTTATTTTCAAAAGAGGATCAAAATAATTAAATTTCCTACTACAGTGTTTATAGTATTTTAGGTGTATGAATTACCTTTTGGTTAATTTATCTTTGGATTTTACTTTCCTTACCCTATACTAGGTAAGGTAAGTATTGCGATCGACCCAAAAATTCGATGTCGAGTTTTCATAATATCTTTACGTTTCAAAGATACGTTTCAAATGCCCCCTGAGTCCAAAAAATGCATTTTTGGCAATTGGTCTGTCTGTGTGTGTGTGTGTGTGTGTGTGTGTCCGGAGTGCACAGGGCAAACGGCTGGACGGATCGAACTGAAATTTACAGGATATCTTCAAACATGTAAACAATTAAACCCATGTAAATTTGAAGCAAATCGCAGGTGGTGTCTTACCGTGGGAGCAGTTTTTAGCACATTTTTGGTATTTACTCCAAATTCCCTCTAACGATTTTGATTAAACTTTGCTAAAATACTCTACTCCGACCCCCTTAACACCCTATGTACGCGAAAGACCGTTAAAAATTCGTTGAAAAAAGTTATTACAAAAACCAAGTTATTTTGTTTTTATCTCTGAAATGGCTGCTCCTATCGACTTGAAAATGGCCTCATTCGATTCAGCGTCCAAAATAATGTCAAAAACGATACCCCACTCAACTTTTTCCATTTTTTCAAAAATTGCTCCCAAAAAGGGCGTTTTTGGGGGTAAAAATGTCTTTTTTTAAACTAGCCGTATTTGGTATTAAATTTGACATTTTGTGAGGTTAGAAATCGATTGAGACCAAAATCAGGTCCGTGGGATTAACCGTTTTGAAGTTAGTACCGCTTTCTTCGAAACGGATACTCCTATTAACTCGAAAATGGTATCATCAATCTCTCGCTCGAAAAATTTGGTAATTGATACAGCATCTATTTTGGTAAGGAAAGTTGTGTGATGTGCACACCAGATGTTTTTTTTACAAAAACTGATTGTACAAAATGTCCAGCTTCGACTGTCCGAAACTTTACGGGGTTATTTGTCAACTAAAAACAAGTAAATAATACAATATAACTAACATGCGTCCTGCCTCGATCTGTATTCTGTCCGTCTATATATGTGGTTTTTACAAATACCTTAATATCTCAGAAATGTTTTAAGATATAATCATGAAACTGGGTACAAATATTGATCTAAATAGAGTACATTTTACTTGAAAAATTTGTTTTCCTGCAACAATCTGTTGCAAAATGGCGGCAGTTGAAAAATTTAACTGTTAAATATCTAGAAGGTTGATGAGAAGAGCATGGCTTTTATGTGCGCTGTCTTCACGGCAGGCCCACAAGAATAATCAGGTGTGGTTTACTTTTCCGGGACTTTGGTTGGCCCCGGACTGGCAACCGGGCAAGGAGGGTTAAGACATCTTTATGTGGTCACAACGTTAACCTCACCAACTGTCCATTCTTCATTTCTTCTGATCAAAGAAGTTATGATGCGCTTAAAGCTCCATGTCACACACGATTCAAAAACTCCTTAAAATTTCTTCCTTCCAAGTGCTATAGTTTTCAGAATGTTGTACATACTTTTAGATGGTAGTCCGCGGGCACCAAGTTCTACTACAATAACTGAGGGAAAAAACCTTTTATTTTTGCATCTGCTTCTAACTCATATTATTTGTTCTTCTTCTTTAATGCTGCTGATTTGTATTAGTTTCCCAGAGTACAGAGAGTTTAATCATGATGAGTTGTTTTGCGCTGATACAGCAGGCAGTTATGTCTGGACACCTTTCGGGTACAGCTATCTCTTCAGCGAATTTATAATGCCGATTGCTATAGTCTGTCAAAATCTTCCAGTCAGCCACTTTTTTACTTTCTCCCCCTATACCATAGTATATGGAGAAAGTATTGTATTCGTCAAAATTTTCGAGTTTGAGTTTTTGGTGGAAATATCCGTTTTGGGTCCCCCTGAACCTAAAAAAGTGGTTTTCGGAGTGATGTCTGTGTGTGTGTCTGTGTGTCTGTGTGTCTGTGTGTCTGTGTGGATGTTATCAGACCTAGAGCCTAAACCAGTCGTCCGATTTTGATGAAATTTGGTATGGAGGTATTAATCCACGGTATCTCCAGGCGTTTTTTTCATTTTTGTTAATTTTTTATTTTTAAGGGTAATTTTCCCATAAAAACCCTTAAAATAACGGAAAAATCAACTTTTCTCAAAAACGGCTCTAACGATTTTGATTAAAATTTTATAGTTTATTAGGGACCTAAAGTACTATAAACTGTAAAATTTTGATCAAAATCGTTCGAGCCGTTTTTGAGAAAAGTTGGTTTTTCCGTTATTTTAAGGGTTTTTATGGGAAAATTACTCTTAAAAATAAAAAATTAAGTTCCTATAATGAGGGAGAAAGTATGTGTCAGTTTCCTGATACCGTTTATTCTTTTAAAAATCCGGGTTTTAGTTGTCAACATTAAATCATAACAAAATTTAAGCTAACATAAAATAATACTGTAATAACATTTGTAACAAAGAAATATGAAAAAAATTTATAATAATACCACAGTAGCGATGGAAGCGCCCCCACTTTTATTGTTGATTACTGTTGATTTGTGTATGGAACAAAATGGACGACAATTTGAACACCTGTAAGCTGTTCCAGGGAATTAACCGGTGAGCAGTTATCTTTTAAGCCTACTTATAACGTACACAAAAACTCAGTAATTCTCAGAAAAACAATATTTTTCTGTAAATTTTAAGCCAATAGAGAAATGAAAAAAATTCAAATATGAAAAATGTTGATAATTGTAAGGGCTTCAATTTGATATGTAAGATGACCCACATTGCAATTTGAAAATTTTAAGATAATGACTTTTTAAACTTCTAAAAGTTGTACATTTTGAAACCTGCTAAAAGTGTGAGGAAACCTACCAAAATTAGGTATTGTTTGAAAGGTCACATCTTTTTCAATGTACTTTAAAAATTGTAGCTGTTAAAAATTTTTTTAAGTCAGATGTAAAAAGATATGTAAACTTAAGTTTTTATGTTGTTTCGGGCCAACCTGTATTGATGGTGCAAGATAAATGAAAAAACATTTGTTTTAATGATCAGTGTACCGAGACCTTTAAAATGACGTACAACACAACCTACCTTTACACTTGAAAATTTCCCAAAAACCAACCCCCACCCCCAGAAAATACCCTTTTGGGGCATTTTAGAGGGTTGAAAACATTTTTCCTGAATTCCTTAGGGTCAAAATAGGGGGTTATCAGTTTAAACTTTAAGTATTCTCGTTTCAATGCTATACAAGCCGGCCACCCGCTCTGATACACCTGTATATTTAACGGTTAAGCCAGCATAAGAATATACAGTAAATTAAAACACAGACCAATCTTGTCAAAGTGTTAAGCTTTTGATCCAAATCAGTTATTTTATTTATAACGGTCACGTCCGTTCGCAAAACTCCCAATTTTTACATTTTTTCAATTTTTAAATATGAACTCTAAATATATAGGATAAGAATCCTGAATATAGATATCCTGATAAATATCTAGGATTGCCTAGATTAGTCTCTGAAAGTCCACTAAGTTTTGTCAAAATTGGTTCAGCCATTCCGGAGATTAGCTCGGACAAACAGAAAGACAACCAAATAAACGTTATCAGGAAACTGACACATACTTTCTCCCTCATTATAGGAACTTAATTTTTTATTTTTAAGAGTAATTTTCCCATAAAAACCCTTAAAATAACGGAAAAACCAACTTTTCTCAAAAACGGCTCGAACGATTTTGATTAAAATTTTACAGTTTATAGTAGGTCCGTAACAAACTATATCGTTAGAGCAGTTTTTGAGAAAAGTTGATTTTTCTGTTATTTTAAGGGTTTTTATGGGAAAATTACCCTGAAAAATCAAAAATTCACAAAAATGAAAAAACGCCTGGAGATACCGTGGATTAGTACCTCCATACCAAATTTCATCAAAATCGGACGACTGGTTTAGGCTCTAGGTCTGATAACATCCACACACACACACAGACATCACGCCGAAAACCACTTGTTTAGGTTCAAGGGGACCCAAAATGGATATTTCTACCAAAAACTCAAACTCGAAAATTTTGACGAATACAATACTTTTTCCATATACTATGGTATAGGGGGAGAAAGTAATAAAAAATGCATGTTTATGTTTTGGTAAAGTGTAAATGACCATATGAGCTTAGAAAAAGTACCGTATTTATTTCAAAATCACAGACAGATTTTATTTAAATTTTATTTTATTTATTTGCATAGATTGGAAATTGGCAAAATTATTTAAAACATAAAAACCCATTGCTAATGATGTAAGGCCCACTATAAGATGTAAGGCCTTGATTTGTTAAAAAAAATGACAACTTTGATTTTTTCCCAATAATACATTTTTAGGAAATGAATTATCTAATTCAAAGAGCGTGTTGATGATTTTCTAAGTAAGTACCTTAACTTTGAAACCTGATGGAACAAAAGCAGGATGTTCTGATATGGAGCACTGGAATGAGGGAATATTTTTCAGTCCAGGACCCGATTTACAGCACACCTTATAAAGACTGTTTATTGATGTTTTTTTATTTTTCTTCAGCCAGATTCAACGATTGGAAATTAAATCAAAACATTACTCAGGAAACAATAACAATAAACCAAAATAATCATAATTCTTTTATTGACATCAATTATGTAAAAATATATATTTTCACAAGAGAAAAACGTCTAGAGTGTTTAAAATGATATGTTAGTAGAAGTTAACAATCAACATTTTGTAAAGAAAGAAATTTAAGTTATGGTAATATGTGCACGATATCACTAAAATAAATTGTATCTATAACATTTAACAACAATATATAATTTATTCCTAGTCGTAACATGTATAAACGGAACTTATAAAAATTAATTGAAAAATAAGAAATCACTGGCAAGAAAATAGTCATCGAAAGCTAAAAGATAATAAAAATGATTAACGTTTATACAATTGAATTTATACAGCATTTTTAACGACTTTATTATCAACGAACAAATTTAACAAAATACTATTTATTTATACTTACATTTTTCTAAGACCTTATTTTAAAACAATTGAATTTCAAAGAGAAATATGTTTACGGTCCTATACACACTGGTAAATTGTGTTGAAGAAAAGTACAGTACAATTTTTATAAATGAAATACTAAAATCAATAGTACTTTGAAAATAAAAATTTAAGGCATTTTACCTGTACTAATGAATGCTAGATAACAAATTTTAATATTTGGCACAAGTGATTGTTCTAGTTATGGTATTGTAATTAGCGAAAATAAAATTATTTTACGTACGCTTGATAAATTTCTTTGTTTATGAAAGCCTATACATTTTCTCCTTTCGTCGCACACTCGTTCACACATTCGATACACATACATAATGTGGAAGAAAAAATTCAGATTTGTACAAAGTGAATACAAAAATGTTTAAATCTAGATTATAATTTTGATTTTGTCAAATGAATACCAGGTAAAACTCCGTTTCTTATTTCAATGACCATATTATATGGCACAGGGACCAGAAGAGGATGGATATTGTATAGGAAAATATTTATTTTATATAAAAAAGCTTTCAACTTCATTTGAGCAATAGTTTAAAATCCTTTTTTTTTCCACGAACAAAATCATAAAACCTTCAAATATATTTAACTTATTATTAGTACATTATGCTTGTTCGCAGATTTTACAGTTTGAATATTTACAGTATGTGTATTTAAATCAATTGTCACAAATTATAATAAATAACGATTTGTCATTAAAATCGCCTTAACCAAATTGAGTTCTGCATTGACCTGTCTATTTATCAAATTGTGAATGCATTAAAACACAAATGATAAACAAATTAGGGAATTTGATTTCCAGTTGATTAAAGTTCATATAAAACTTTAATAGGTACTGAAGTTTATTATTTTTAAGTCAGACACATAGCGTAATAAAATAAACTAACTTTATTTTTACATTTTACCATAGTAACAACAAAATGTATAACCAAACAAAATATATCATAATGTACAAAGTATAAAAAAAATTTTTTGTTTTCATTTGAAGAATGGGGTGAGTTATAAAAAACTTTTACTAAATATGAAAGTTGAAACATGTAGGCTACAGTAGATAATAAAAATACAAAAACGTCTGTATTTTTGCCTTTATTGCACCGTTTAACAATAATTGGAGTTCTTCTATTAAAATTAATATTTACAAATAGTTACTCAATAACGATTTACAATAAAAAGAAAGGCACTTGTCAAGTTTCAAAAGTTGTCGACATTGAAGTTGAATTAACCGTACGTAGCTTATCTTGACAATATTTTATATTGAAGTACATACTATCTTAATTTAATATTCTCTACAGGTTAGTACTTATGTTCAATTGCTTCGATATCAATTATTAAAAAATAAATTTACACAATTATTAACAAAGTTCACCGTCTACATTTGACATAAGCAGTACGGTATTCATTCTTTCGTGGTATAATTTGTTCATACAATAATTAATTCGTCCAAAGTGAATACAAATTACATCTTACTATCCGTAAATCCATTGTTATGGCATGAGAAATACACATTTTTTACTTATCCCGGCAAAATCAATTACACCCGTACTATAAAAATATAAATACAATTACGGTATCGACTCGTGCAAAAGTAATTGATTTCCCTATTAAAAAATATATAGTTAGTCGTCTCCATTCCAACGATAACTGTTTCAATCAATGCGGAAAAGTCGATGGCAGATTGATTCGGGTAGGCTCCCTTCAGCTTCTGACAACTTGACTAGAAATCTCCGTCCCAACCCGTTAGGTCGTCGGGAGGAGGCCCGTCAGCATCTGGTGGGTACTCATCAAAGTTTCCTGTATCCGTGGAGTTGCGGACTTTAGGAAGTATGGGCGGTATCAGGGTACGGTTACGGAGACCTTCCCAATTGAAACCATCAAACCACCTAAATAAACAATCAATAAGTTTATTATATTCAACACTTAATTATACATGATTATTCTTAGTTAATTCATTGAAATGGTCAAAACTAAATCTAAGTAGCACAAGAAATATCGGAATTGTGTGTTGTAGATTACCTGAATCAGATATTTTGAAAGATCAAGAAATATATTCAAACTATACTAGTAGGTACCGGTACCTACTATATACGTCTCTTTGATTGAAATAGTTGGTAAAACATTATGAAATTCAATACAGTAGAGTATCAATAGTTCAGATTATTTGGGATCAGTCCCTGTCCGAATGATCAATTTCTCCAAATTTTCAAACATGCAGCGCTGCTACCTAGACTATCTCCGACCTTAAATAAAGTGCTATGTCATTTGGTGTAAATGCCTACATAGCTGAACCTATTTGGAGGTCATCTTCCAAATAGGTTTGACGCTACTGACACGCAACTTATTAGTCTGCAAATGATTCTTGCAGCGTAACTGCATAGGCTCAGTGTTCTAAGGGAGTTTTTGATGTTATTTAATAAAACTCAGCTTTTGAATACATAACTACTTTAATTTTCACCAAGCACACATTTGAATAATAAACTACAGTACAGTAGAACCCCTCTTAACCGGCCTCGGATCAATCGGTCCTCGGCTTAACCGGCCTATTTCAAGAAACAACAAAATCAAATATATTAACTGGCCGAAGTCTCAAACATCGATTATTTGACGGACATTTTGGGATGACGCAATGTTATTTGTGCTACTGTATGTGTTAATGTTGTGGCAGGGAAAAGGGGGGAGGAGGAGCGTAACAAAGGAAGCCGCCTTGTCGATTGATTCTTGCCGCGGAAGCAAGAGGGGGGATCAAATCTTGCTTCCCACGGCAACTGTATTATTTTTTCTTGGAATCAATTAACCAAGCGGCATCCTTTGTTTCTCTTTCTTTATCTGTTTATTTCTCGGAGGGAGGGGAGAAAAGGAGGCGAGGGAAGTTAAAATGTTTACATGTAATTTGTTAGTGTTTGTTTGTGTGTGTATGTACAGTACATACAATAAAATCAGTTGCAATAACGTCTTATTTCCTTTATTATTTATGAAATATGTACTATAGGTTATTTTTGAACTAAAATCAATTTTTTACGGGAACCTCGGATCAACCGGCCAAACTCGTAACCGGCCAGGGTCTCGGTCCCGACCTGACCGGTTAAGAGGGGTTCTACTGTACTGTATTTGCTTAAAATTTACGTAGAAAAAATGTTTAATAAGATCCCAATCCAAAAATTTTGGGAAAATCCAAATATTTCTGTACCAAATAAATATATTGTCTTCTTTTAAATGATGTTCTGAGTAATAGTTAAAAATGCATTCAAAAGGGCTAAAAAAAAAACTGTGTTAATAGCTCAAATAGCCCCCAGAACAGTTCTGAAATATGAGTTTACAATTAAGTACTGTATGCAAACAAAATTCCACATCCCCAGACTCCCGGAAAGGGGTGTAATTTAGAACTTTGGCCTAGGGTGTAAGTAGATGCTAATCTGGGCCTGCCTCGACCATACTAGACCTACATCCCATATGAGTAACATAACCTTAAACTTGTTTTCTGAAGTCATTTATTATCCAAGTCAAATAATTAAGTTTGTATTAAACTTGAAACTATAAACAATCTTCTATTTTGTAAAATGTGCTATCTTAAACATTTTCTACCACAAATAATAAATTACAATTATTGAAAAACCTGCCATTTTATTTACAAATAAATACCAAGTAAACTAAAAAACCAAAAATTTTATGTCAAAATGATCCGAAATAATTTTGAGATATACTATGAGTATGTTAAACTAGATTAATTTCAGCATTGCTCCTACGTGTGATTTTCATTTACTGGTTTAGAGTCTTAAATCAAACATGTTAAGTAGAAATATTGTCCTTTCTAGAATTTTCAAAATTGATTCCCTAATGACTGAAATCGTGTCTTATATTTTAAGAACATATTTTGTTCAGATATGTGGGCACATCAGGGAAAGCAGAAAACAATATATCAATTTACTTACTTGTGTTTTTGAATTTCGCTTATTCCTCCTTTTTGATAGCCCAACCGCTCAGCAGGATTGTCTCTGTAAAAGATAAAAACAAATTTTAAATGACTACTGAAAACTTACTTCACAGAGAAAAATCTAGGTACCGGTACTTGAGTATTAGCCGGCACACATATAATTGTTTATTTTGACAACATACTGTGATTAGTGACTGTATGTTAGAACTAAGGCCATTTTTTTAGTGCTTGTAAGTTGGTAGCATCAATTAAGTTCTTCTGAATAACAAAATGTAACAATTAAAAAAAAAGAAAAGTAAATTATGTGCTTTAGACCTCACGGGGGAAGTGTAAACTTTTTAACACAACTTACGAAATGAGGAAGCAAATGTCCATTGTAACACAACTTATGAAATGAGGAAGCACAATGTCCATTTCAGAGGTATTACCAATTAAACTATACAAGCTTATGACGTAGGACAATCTGTTACATTTATATAAACAACACAAACTAGCAATACTTTCGTGGACTAACCAGCTAAGAAACTAATGGTGATGGTCTATGCTAGTTCGAATCTCGGCAAGACCAAAACTTTTTTCAAACCGACGGAATAGAGCGTTTCAGAAAATGTGTGACGGTAAAATCCGATTTACCTGCCAGCAAACATAGTGCCAAGGTGTGCCTATATAAGTTTACACTTAAAAAAAAAGAGAAAAAATAGCTGTAAGTTCTAACTTACAGTATCTTATTAGTTTATCGAAGTTGCCGGTTTATTCAGTCTTATTTGATTGTGTCTACATGTAAAGGAAATGAATTTGTGGCAGCTACCTGATAGTGAACCCTCGGTATTCGGTTTATCTATTGTTGGAATTTATATTTGGCATAAATTTGCAAGAACAGAATTTTTTGAACAAATACTCAAAGGAATATCTCTGTTCTGGCCAAAGGAGGAATTACAACATTTAATTATTAAATATGTTTAAAAATATCTCTGTAATTAAAAAATTGTACGAAATAATAACTACAACAAATAACAGGTTGTTAACAAAGGTGTGCTGGTTATTACTCAAGTACCAAATATAATATAAATATAATACAAATTCAGATAATTAACAAATGGGCTAAATTAAATTAAATTAATTGTACTCCTCATTCTCTATAATGTATATAAATAGTTGTTATGAACTTTGCTAGTAATTAAATACATATAGCCTACAGTATGAATCTGAAACCAAATGTTTAATAATTAAGCTAGACATGGTGATGGTGTCCATAACCTTGATCTTATGATGTTGTTTATCTAGAAATTTTGTGAAAGCAGTTATAAGTTTTATTTCAGTAGTGATAATAAACAGCCAGTGTTAAAGGTTATCACAAACTGGCTTTATCTTAACTCTCTTAACAACTAACAATATAATTTTTTAAAGAGAAAAACCTCTAATCATTTACAATTGCAGTCATAGGCTACACACTCAGGTTGCTAATTCTATAGTGTATGTGGATAGTTTATGATCAAGTACATATTATGAAAGAGAACAATCTTCTTTCATTTATGACTAGCTGGTACCTGTGGCTTCGCTTGCAGATGTGATTAAATAAAAATACTATCGGCTAAATATTGTGCCTTACAATTACACGCAACACAAAACACGATTTCATATCCGAGTTCCATGCCCAAAAACGCACAGTTAAATTCGCCCAAATCGATCTATGCTTCCCTTTTAGGCCTACGTAAATTATTAGCTAAGCACCAATGAACGTAAAAATCCCGTTTTCCGCCAGTTGGTTACTCATTACTCCCGAACAAACATAAAAATTACAAATCAGGTTTTGAGAGGTATTTAACATTTATGAGTACATTTCATATTCTGTTTTGATATACATTTAACGGTTAAACCAGCGTATATAGTAAATTAAAACACAGACGATGTTGTCAAAGTGTTAAGCTTGTGATCCACATCTGTTGTTTTATTTATAATAGTCGTGTTATAATGGACGTCCGTTCGTGAAACCCATAAGTTTGTCCATAAGTTTTACATTTTTTCAATTTTTCATAAGAAATCTAAATATTTCCGGTGTAAAAAGTAGCCTAGATTAACCTCTGAAAAGTCCTATACATATAAATGAAAGTTTTGTCAAAATTGGTTCAGCCATTCCGGAGATTAGCCCGGACAAACAGACAAAAAAAATTCAAAAATGCATGTTTCGGTTTGGGTAAAGTGTGAATACCCATATGAGATTAGGAAAAAGTACTTATAGTAGAGTCCCGATATTTCGAGTTTGATGGGACCGAGAGTACCTTGGATTGTGAAAAACTCGAATTACACGGAATATGTAGAGGTTAAGCTAAAACTACTATTTACAGTCCTCGTATCTCTGAAAAAAAAAAAGTTTTATTAAATATACACTATTTTGTATTGAACACTGGGGTAAAAAGTAATTTTATACACAGTATAAAATAGAAACTTACTTATTAATGAAATCATAAATAGTTTTTTGTTTAACTACACTGCAACGTTTACAAGCTGCGATGTCACGCCAGAGGGATACGGCAGTGCCAGGCAAAGTTTGTTTCGATGTTATTTTTGTATATACAGTAGAACTTGGATAATT
Source organism: Philaenus spumarius (assembly GCA_018207615.1). Lineage (NCBI taxonomy): Eukaryota > Metazoa > Arthropoda > Insecta > Hemiptera > Aphrophoridae > Philaenus > Philaenus spumarius. The sequence continues at coordinate 206,815 of JAGFPH010001625.1, read as the reverse complement.
CGAACGTCTTTAATTCGAAATTACCATTAATTCGAAGTTTTCGGTTTAGTCCCTTGAACTTTATATGATAACAATGTATAAAAATTATGGATATTTCGAAGTCAACTTCTTTAATTCGAAGTTGTTTTTCAACACTAAAAATAAAAGTTTGTGCTGTGAAAGGGATTGCTGGATAAATAGGTCACTGTCTGGTAGAAAGGGGGCTGGGCATAGGGGGCAGGACTTACGTGTTTGTACACGTATTGTAATTCTAGACGTGCTACCGGTTTCCAAGAATTTTGCCTTCCGAGAATTCTCTAGGAACGGATACTATAGTTTGTCATTGATGCTCTGCCCAATCTCTGTCTGTTATTATATCTTGACAAAACCTTTTGTAAACAGAACAGAACAATCATATTGTTTATTGACACTTGTACTGCGCATAACTCTATCCACTTACGTTACGGTTATTTTTTCCCCCCGAACATGACTTTAGTTGTACAGCCAATGGATCAGAGCATTATAAAAAATGTTAAGCATTTATACCGGCGACTTATTGCACAAACGCTCTTGACAGATTCATTCGAAAACAAAAATTTAAAGATCGGTATCCTTTAAGCAGCTAGAATGTGTCACAATGCATGGTCACATTCAATGCTATTTGTGGCTCGAATTATACGGAACCTCGGATTATCGAGACTCGAATTACCGGGACTCTACTGTATTTTGAAATCACTGACAGACACTTCAATTTTATTTATATATATAGATGTAGATAAAAGAGTTGACAATTAAATCCATCTAGTATTATTTTAATAAAACAATTTCTGTTAGTAAACAAAATAAATATTCGAGATTTCTATAAACAAATGTTCATCGAATATTAAAATATTATGATATTAAGAAGCCGGTACATGTTTTTTTAATCATTTTTGAAGTTGACCAAAATTGGGCATTTAGTAAGAATTACTAAAACAATGTGTTTATTCAAAATGTTTGTGTGTTGAAAATCAGGTAAGTAAAATCTTATATCTAATGCATACTTAACAACTATTCTCAAAGCACAAGAATATCTTGGATTTTATAAACCGCAATATCATCAGATGTTATTGAGCCATTCCTATTAAATCTCATTTCCCCGCCACTTCAAAATCTTAAGTTACCTTACCCAAGGAATTAAATCAGGCTAACATAAATTAGTTTCTTAATTTCATCGTTGTTTAATAGATAGATGTATTACAAATTATAATACTCAAAATCAAGACACATCACTGGAAATTAATATGTATGTCAATCATCATTAACACAAAGTTGGAGGGTACAAAATCTCAATTTAGTATTTTCCATATAGTTAAGTTTGTTATAAAATTGATTAGTTTATGATTGATATATGGATTAGGCATATGATCTAATGTAAATTAGAGGTTATAAAAAAGTACATGGATTACACTAAGCATAGTTAATCCCAAATTTTTAGTTAGCTTTGTACCAGTAACTAACGTTAATTAATCCTTAGCTACTGATAATTAGCAATAAAAATGTTTCATGTATACTACCTCTAAATTGTACCAGTTGTTCTCTTTTTTGTATTCTTAAATGACTAAAAATTGTATATTTATAAATATTTTCTCAAAAACGGCTCTAAGGATTTCCTCAAGATTTGGTAAACAAGGTTTTTTTAAGTAAGTAGTTGGTTGGGCTTAGTGAAATTATCCGAACAATTTGTTTTCTAGCAGTTTTCCGGAAATTGTATATTTGTAAATATTTTCCCGTAAACGGCTCTAAGGATTGCTTAGAAATTGTTTATACAATAATTTTAAATAGTCAGCTAGATGACTCACTTGAAGTAGGTCGTTGGCTTGCCAGTGCTACATATTGTAAATGCTAAATATTGACACAAATACTCAATTCAAAGTATTAAAACAATATGGAAAAAGTACATAGTATGTTATTTTTATGATTTATTTCCTCCCTCTTCAAAATCAAACCGCGAAACTAACTACATATTTTTGTTCACATGTAAAGTTTAATCTGCGGCGGGTCCATCAAAGTCAGTAGAGGGAGGCGGGTTTCCACTACAAGCAACAAAGCTAACTCTCCCACCCCTTCTAAGGAACAATTGGCACGGTATGCTGTGCTATGTGTAACTAAACCAATGACCTTGCTGGAAAAGTGTTCGGACAATAGAAAATCACGGCAATACTCAATCGTATAGCCTGGCGAGACATTTACGTAATTGTGAGTTGTCCCTCCCCCGAAAGTAATGTTGACACTTTAAAATTGTTGCGCGTTTTTTAATACAGTAAGTTAATGTTTTAATACGTAGCCTACTGTAATTTTAGTATTATTAATACAGTTTGTTAACACACACTACATGAATTTACTCATTAAAACTTTACACATTAACCAATGTTACATAATTTATAATTGTAGGTGACCTCAGCTCCAACTATTGGGACCCTACTGTACATTAAAAGAAAAGTACAGTGTTTTTCTTTTTATTAACGTCATGAATAATGTTGCCAATTATAGTAATACTGTATAGTTGTTTGTCCTTTCACTCAAGGTAACAAAAATACGATTTCCTGTTGGTACATCTTTATAACCTCACTCGGATTTAGCGTCAACATTATTTTGTTCGGTCCCTTCGTTGTCGCTATGACCAAGTTCAACTGTAGTATGTTATTTTGCGTGATTTAATACTTTTAGGTATATAAAAAGTTAGTTTTTTCATAGTTTAACGTAAAAAAATGTAAATCGTATATCGTTAATTGAGGTTAGGCCTATAACATTTCACAACTTAATAAAGGGTAAGTTTTAGAAGCAGTTGTTTTATGTATGTATTTAGTTTTTACTTCATGACTATATCCATTCATTAAGGTTCGAATTGACTTCCTAATTATTCCTAACATTTGCATTTTTTTTATTTATAAACTATACTTTTATTAGATTTTACTACTTAAATTTATTCACTGAAAAAAAAAAATGATTAAAATATAATGCTTGAAATGACTAAATCCGATCGAAGATCGGTTTCCCGGTACTGTTAAATATGGTTATTTAAGAAATTCTAAAAGATGTAATATACATTATTACGCTTAGATGGGTATTAATTATGTTAGTGTACTGCAAAACTGCAACAAGAAAGAAATTATTCCAGTAAAGTAAAAGCAATTAATCATGCTAATTTAGTGCTGCTTTGAATTTATATGGAATGATTCATTTTTACGGTCTCAGCAATTCTTTTTTATTTGTAATATGCTTAGAAAAACAATTATCTCTTTGTCTGAACTGTATGATGTTATTTATTGATCATTGGGAATACAATTTTATAACATCAGCTGTATTAGTTTATTATTAAGTTATTGTCTTTATTAATAAGATTGGAAGCATACTATGTGCAAGTATTTCAATTGAAAATTTATCTTTTATATATTTTTGCAATATGTGATATTGGTTTAAAACATCAATTTACGTATAAAACTCTATTCTCATGTTTTTTTATTTAAAACCTATTTTTTGACATTATAAATTATTGCCTAACCATGAAACTGCTAATTTGAAAGATAAAACAAGATGAAAAGATGAACACTTCTTCGAGACTTCGGCTTGTGTTTTTTTTTAATACCGGTAACTGTAAAAATTGGGTTTCCCGTACCCAAAAGCATACAAAACGATACCCCACACTGAATTTTCAAAAGTTTGAACCAAAAACATGACCTCAACGCGCTGCGACTTTTTAACCGTCAAAATCAGTCTTCCCGTACCCCAAAACATATAAAACGATACCCCACATTGTATTTTCAAAACGTTGATCCAATATTTTCAAAATTATCACCTAAAAACATGACCCCGAAGCGCTAAACACACATTAAAAAAGGATTGTGCAAAATTTTTATTTTAAAGCGTAAAAATAGTGAAAATTAGGTAAAAACAGCTGTTTGCATCAAAAGCTTAGCAACACATGTTTGTTTACATTCATTACCATAGCAACCAACTTAGGAAATTTAGAATCAGATTATTATTATTCGTAAACAACAGCTTTTTTTAGGTTAGATTAACAAACAAAAATCAACAAAAAATACTTACTATATTATAACTCAATTCAAACATCTGTTGTTACGTATTATAAATAAAACAGAGGTAAAAAATGTACCATAATTTTAGGTTAGGCCTACAGAGAACCAAAACACGTTTATTTGCAATCAATTTGTAATTCTTCACAACTAACTGTGTTTTTTTTTTAGATTAGGTTAAAGCAAACCAAAGGCTTACCGTATTATAAGTCGAACATATGGTGTTACATAATTATTATATTGTTTTCTTTAGTTGGAAATAACAAAATTTGTTTGAAATGTTCATTATTATAGGTAAAATTATTAGAAAAGAACCGTGGCCAGTTGAGGGTTCGCGCAGGTAGATGCGGAGCGGTACGGTGGAGGGGCAAACCCTCCCCGCTCTCCCGCCGCACCGACTCCTCTCCCACTCCGAGTCGAAGTTTAAGCGAGACGCACGGCGAGGCGTGAGGTTGATTAAAGAATGTATTTACGTACTATGTTGAGTTGTAAATTCTATCTTTAATAATGATAAACATAATTTCTTTACAGTACAATGTGCTTCAGACTCGTATTTAAGGAGTGTTAAGCACATTGTACTGTAAAGAAAATTGCAATGTAAAAAAAGCACGTATGACAGCAATACGTTTTACCAAGGACTCAGATACGCCCGTGGCTGCACTAGTCGACTCAATAACATTAATTTTCAATTTAAACAACTCTTTTTGTTCTTTTAAATGACTGTAAACATTAAACACTATTTCGTGGGCTTGGCCACGAAGCGATCTGCCTGAAACACATGCTGACCGCGATGTCAATGCCATGGTGAAACATGAGAGACGGTGCAAAACAACGCAGGTAACGCGGCGCGGCAATAACAACAATGGACGGGCTCGATACGCACAGGGCAGTGTACAAGGAGCAACTGAGAAGGGCGCTCCACCCACCACTGCGCGCGCATCGCCACTCCAATGCCATGCGTTGACGGCTAGAAATTGGGCTTCTGCGCAGGTTCTTTTCCAATAATTCTACCTATAATTATTTAAATATTGATGGTGAAATTACAACGCATGTCGCAGTTCGAATTATTTTGGATGGTCGTGACTATTTCGTTCTCTGTCTTACTTTAGCAATGTATAGGTCACCGCTCAATTGTCATTTCCATGAAATTACCAGAGTATACAATAATGTGTTTGCATTGGCTTTGCCATGGGTCGCCGACGGGGTTGGTGAGTGAAGCGGGCAGGGGCAGAGCCCCTAGTAAATTTATAAAATAGAATAACAAATTTTAAAATAATGTATTAAATAAGCTGTTACACACCTGCAAAGTTTTTTTATTAAAACTGTAGCATTTCTTGTAATGTTTCGTGGGAATTCTATAGCATCAATGCCCTTCAAAATGATGTTGTATGTTTTCATGGGGTCAGCTCCAGTGAATGGCGGTGTCCCTGAAATATTTCAAATATAAAATGATAATACAATATTATAATCAAATTGAATAGTGACAGTTAAAATATAGTCTTTCCGAACAGTCAAATGTGCTGAAGTACTTTTAAGTACTGCATTAAAAAAAAAAACATAACCCAAATTGTATAGTAAAATTAGCAGCCAAAACAGAAACAATAATTCACAATATATTTAGGCCATTGTTTATATTAAAGATTTTTTTTTTAATTCCTTTTATTACAATAAGAAAGACACAATAATACATTAAAAAGTATAAAATACACAAAAGAGAAAAAACTAAAACAATATTACTTCTAAATCCTAAAACAATGCACAACAACAGAAAAAACTTAAGAAAAAATACATTAAATACTATAAAATACACAAAAGAGAAAAAAAAACCAAAACAATATTACTTCTAAATCCTACAACAATAACAAAAACTTAATATACACAACAACAGAAAAAACTTAAGAAGAAGAGAAAAAGAAAAAATGCAAAAATGAAAGAATGAGAAAGGAATGAATAATGCAGCCTCTATGGGTCTGCCGTTTTGAAGCTGCATATTTCTCAATTAAAATAAAAAAAGAAGAAAAAAAACAAGAGTTTAAGATGACATCGGGAGCAGTCCAATTCTTAATAAATTAAAATTAAATTTAAAATTGATTACAAATATAAATTAAAAAGACAAGAATAATTTGTTGTGTGATAATTAATTAGGCCAAAAGATCTACATTCATAACATAAATATAACTTAGTTAAAATTACACATACGTAACACACTCACATACCATAATAAACCATACACACTCTCATGTCTACATATACACATTCATAGCTAGCTACAAGTTTATAACATTTAAAAAAGTAACACAACACTACACACAAATATTTAAAAAAAGAAAACACTTCCATACCCCTAACACATCTCTTACACTCATTTCCCACGCATCCAAATAAAATTAGAATAATAATGTATTTCTATTTATATCAAAACCTCCAACAGACCTTCAACACAATCCATGCCAAAAAGCCAGCTTTTTGAAAGAGTCAAATATTTTTTTAAGTGTGTGCAGGCTTTAATATTTTCTGGAAGTTTATTATATATTCTAGGTGCAACTACAGAGTAAAATTTTGAATATATTGTTAATTTTGGTCTGGGTACGAAAACTTTGTTACTATGCATAAACAAGTAATCATTCCTGTAATGCAGGTCAGAAAACCGCCCACTCCTAATATAAAAAATGTTCACAACCTTATATATAAAGATCTAAGAGGTAATATAGACAGTTGTTGAAACATTGGTAATGATGAGTCCTTCATCCTTTTATGTTATCATAACATCTAAACATTCTGTTTATAACCGGAAAATTAAATAACTTCTAATATGATAGTTTTTATAAAACTAAATGATATCCACATTCGGACTGTCCTAACTTTTAAAATTGCATATTCAGAATAATGTTTTGATCATTAACGGTATTACTCCAGTAATATTGTTACAAGTTTAACTCTTAAAGGAGTTGAAATTTAAGATGGTGGCTGGATTTAAGGCCTGCTGGTACAGGTACAAAAAAGACGCAGCAGATAATCTAACACCCATTTTGTTTTTTTTAGCATTCATAAGTCAAAAATGTTCATTTTTCATCAGAACTTAAAGACAAATTTTATCACTCTTTAGTAGCGCAGTATACAATATGTACTAAAAAAAAACAACAAGTTTCCCAAAACAAACCAAAGTTTTTAAAAATAGTAAGTATTTTTTATTTTTAAAATCTAATTATAATATTTTACATTAGTTAAGTAGTTAATACAGTAGAGTACCGATATTTCGAGTTGAATGGGACCGAGAGTACCTCGGATTGTGAAAAACTCGAAATACACGGAATATGTAGAGGTTAAGATAAAACTACTATTTATAATCATCGTATCTCCGAAAAAATCAAAGTTTTATTAAATATACACTATTTTGTATTGAACACTGAGGTAAAACTTGCTTATTAAAGAAATCATAAATAGTTTTTTGTTTAACTACACTGCAACATTTACGAGCTGCGATGTCACGCCAGGGGGATACGGCAGTACTGGGAAAAGTTTGTTTTGATGTAATTTTTGTATATACAGTAGAACTTGGATAATTCGAACGTCTATAATTCGAAATTACCGTTAATTCGAAGTTTCTGTTCGGTCCCTTGAACTTTATAAGATATCAATGTAAAAAATATGGATAATTCGGAGTCCTTCTTTAATTCAAAGTTTTTTTTCAACACTAAAAATAAATCTTGTGCTGTGAAAGGGATTGCTGGATAAATAGGTCACTGTCTGGTGGAAAGGGGGTTGGACATAGGGGGCAGGACTTACGTGTTTGTACACATTGTAATTCTAGACGCGGTACCGGTTTCCAAGAATTTTGCCTTCCGAGAATTCTCTACACCCGATTCCACGTTCACCGTGCAGTACAGAGCACCCATAAGCCATGTTATCCTTACGACAGTCTGAGCGATAACAGCCAACTAAAAAACATCAACTCCCATGCTACGCTCGGTCAGTTGACGCAACCCGCATGACAATAAACGTGATGTTCCCTGTAATGGTAGCAGCATGTCTATTCTCCCGTAAGACCAGTACTGCTCGGTGAACGTGGAATCGAGTGTAGGTACCGATACTGTAGTTTGTCATTGATGCTCTGCCCAATCTCTGTCTGTTGTTAATTCTTGACAAAACCTTTTGTAAACAGAACATTATTTTTCGCCTTTAAACACAAAAAAAAAAAAACAACAGAATAATCATATTATTATTATTTTTTTTTTTCCCGCTTACACACTTTCTCAGCAAGGGATATTTAATTAAATTACAAGTGAAAAAACATAGACCAAGACCGGGAGTTGAACCCGGGACCTTCAGGTTTCCGTCCTGACGCTCTAACCATCTGAGCTACGCTGATATCTACCGATATTGGTCGATGTTATCTCACTTGTACGGTTTTTACTCAATACTACAGTAGGCTGCAAAATAAGAATTAAGATTGTCTTCAATGTCGTTTACACGAGGTAGTCAGTCTGTTGGTTCAATAATTGCAGTAAAAACCGTACAAGTGAGATAACATCGACCAGTATCGGTAGATATCAGGGTAGCTCAGATGGTTAGAGCGTCAGGACGGAAACCTGAAGGTCCCGGGTTCAACTCCCGGTATTGGTCTATGTTTTTTCACTTGTAATTTAAATAATCATATTGTTTATTGACTCTTGTACTACGCATAACTCTATCCCACTTATATGAACAACGTTATGGTTATTCCCCCCCCCCCCCTTGAACATGACTTTAGTTGTACAGCAAATGGATCAGAGCATTATAAAAATGTTAGGCATTTATACCGGAGACTTATTGTACAAACGCTCTTGACAGATTCATTGGAAAACAAAAATTTAAAGATCGGTATCCTTCAAGCAGCAAGAATGTGTCACAATGACAAGGTCATATTCGATGCTGTTTGTGGCTCGAATTACACGGAACCTCGGATTATCGAGACTCGAATTACCGGGACTCTACTGTATATATATTTTTTTAAATGATACCTAAATTGGTCTCATATCTTTTTCTTTGTTTTTTGTTTAGTTTGCATTTCACATCTTTAGTTTATTTCAGTTAAAATAATGAAGACGAGGGAATAGCGCATACAATTCAAACACCAACAACTAGATCTGAACCTGCTCAACAACGATGGAGGTTCCCAGGATAGCAAGCTAACTCAGATCCCATATTTCGTTTCTAAGGGTTTTACGATTTTTATTCTAAACTTTAATGCAATCCCCATTCGAGGCTTGCTCTTTTTCAAACTTCAGAACATATCACAAAACACAGCAAAGCTTTAAAAAATAAATGTGTGCAGTCGTGGGACCCCGGCAGGAACGAAGTTCATCGCGCCTTTTCTTCAACTCTTTTACCAGCCTTAACGGCAACATACACACATAATTTTAATATTTCAATTGCCGTTCTTGCTGTTTTTTATACAAATATTTATTGTTTCCGTACGTTTAATGTTAGTATAATAAAGATGTAGAATTATTTATAACATTAAAGCTAAGATGGTAAACACAGTTAAATGTCCATTCATTGTAAATACATTCAATAAACATAAAATGTTGGTTAATTCGTCTAGGCCTAACCTAAAATTATTGTGTGTATGTTTAATTTATTTTACCTGACTTAACAGCAACATATATACAATAATTTTAGGTTAGGCCTAGATTTAAAATTACTTTCTAGGCCTAACCTAAAATTTCAGCGCTTGACGATAATATCTGAACTACGCCGGACGGAACCGATCGTCTCTTAATTTAAATTGATGAACCACAACAGATGTTTCTTGAATGTATTTACATTCATTGTCATAGCAACCAATTTGATAGCGCTTTTTTCGTTAATCATATTTTATATTTGTCATTGCCTTAGCAACCAATTAATAAAACTTTTTTTCTTTACGCATTACGTTTTCTATTTGTTAACTCCTACCACAACACGCGTTAAGGAACTACGTTCCAAAAAAAATTATCCGGTCCTAAAATGCTGACAAAGATGTTTAAAATATCTTTTTTAATAAAAGGGAAAACCAAACTTGTTTATTTTTAATAAAGGGGAAACTTGTTTATTAGGTACTGTCTATTTACCTTGTATACAAATAGTGAGAAGAGAACATTTTCCGGGTTATGTTTTATTGATAAATATTGTTTTAGTGTAGCCTACCTGTTAAAAGTTCAAACATGAGCACTCCTAGTGACCAATAGTCTGCACTTATGTCATGACCTCTATTTAAAATAACTTCCGGAGCAACGTACTCAGGTGTTCCACAAAATGTCCATGTTTTACGCCCGTGCTGAAAAAATTAACACAATTAATAATAAATTTCAAACAACATATTCATTACAGACAAGAAAGTTTGTGACTTTTAAATATCGGTGACAAAAAATATCAGTGACTAAAGTCTGTGACTTGTATGATGTACTAGTCGGTCTTCTAGCAATAACTAGTAACCCACACTGATTATAGTTTCCAGGTCATACAAAAAACCTTCCCAAATATGTACGAGTAACTGCATTTATTCAAATAATTCGACCACGCAGCTGAACCGCTAACATGAGTTGAGCAGATTTCCAAAATTAAGTTTACATGTTTTAGGGTTTCAACTATTTGGGAAATCATGGTCCCCAGAACACGTTTTGGGTTGCCATTAAAATTTATATATATATGTCTGTGTTCATTCTCTAACAGCTGTATTTTTCATCCTAATTGGTTCACATGTTAATTTTCTGTCGTTCGTTAGCCAAAAAAATCCAACAGTTGGAAGCATATTTTTTGACCGAAAGAAATGTTTTTAGAATTTTCGTACTAGAATGAATCTTTTTTGGAGTTTATTTTGCACACTTGGTTTTTTACACGACCTTATAGCTCGTGTGGTTCCTCCAAAGTCGATCAAAACATAAAATACCATAAAAGTACTC
>JAGFPH010001625.1:166430-193275 GCA_018207615.1 Philaenus spumarius | reverse complement strand
TTTTCAAAATACAAACAAAACCTGCACATATAGGACCGCTAACCTTTTTTTGGTAAAACCCGCATGTAAAGGGGTCCAGTAGAACGGTCATCCTCGCTGTCATTAGTTTTGCAAAAGATTTTTAGTATATAAGATAGATCATTTAATGTATCTACGTTGTCGCAAATAACAATTAATTGATTGCGTTGTGATATCAAATGTTACTCTTTACTTTGACCCTACTTCCTCATAGTGCTACATTAATTGAAACGTCCAGGTTACTTGTACAATTAAAATTTCAAGTCTGGCAATTTACTCAATCAAATACAGTCCACTTTTACCTAAGTTTATAGGCGACCATCAACCTGGGAATTGTCACAATGCGTTCAATGTGTCCATCAATGCGTTGATGAATTGAAAGGGTTCTGAACGACAAACCATTGATTGCGTCGACAAGGCCTATTCTTTATCGTGTTCTTGACTTTCCTATATGTGTTAGGGGTAAACAGTTTGATCTCTTTCCGCTGTTAAAATATTGTGTTTTATAAATAATGTTTAAATTAGAAATAGTTTTGCAATATATCTTAACCCTGACCTGAGAATAGTCCAAAGTTCACCGCCAAGACAGGATTCCATGAGCATGTAAAGGTATTTACGATCCTTAAAAGTCTTATATAATTTGACGATAAAATCACAGTCTGCTTCTCCCATAATTTCTTTCTCTGACATGATGTGCTGTTGCTGTCTGGTCTCCACAATCTATTCAAGAAAACAAGTTCTGCGTTTAATAATATTATAGACGTTGTTTCTATAGCAATGATTAGCAGGATGTAAGTTGTTCCGCTCTGCCACAGTTTCCTAGACGGAGCTTAAGTTTAATACTATAACACAATATTTAGTCCATAGAATGAGTTCAACCATGTCTGCAAACAATTAATATTTGTATAAAGATATAGGCCTACTTTTCAAAAACAAGTGATATATCCAGTTTTAAAAACTTCATTTATTTATAAAATTAATAAATAAATAACAAACTATTTTTTTCGTTGCTTTTAAGCTATCCTTAGTCAAGTTTATATTGTCGTCTATTGCTTCAGCCTATTTGTGAAATTTAGACAAAATCATGAAAATTTGCGGGTTTTTACACTAATTCAGAATGTACACTTCACTTATTGGTTAAAATGAAACCGCGGACAGAAAGACATTTAAAAAATTATTCATTTTTGATCCTTAATTAATAATAAAATTTATTAATTATTATTGTCTATTATTAATTAATTATTGATTGTCTATACAGAAACAAATTAAAATCAAGCACAATTTGGTATCTTGATCGGAAAAGAGTATTAACCCTTTCCCTGGAATCCCGTAGTAACTCGTAGCGATTTATTTTTTCCACTCCTTGGCTTTCCGTACTAATCCGTAGTGGAACTTTAAATACGTATAACTTCGCCATCTGTTGGAATATTTTAAAACTAACTTCAGAAACGTGTTCAGAGAACATTTTACAGTACAGTTGTGTTTGATTTGTAATTTCTTCCAGCTGTTTACGGTTTTAGATCTGTGTTTATAATCATTTGTAGCACAACTTTTGTAAACCAAGAGTGACTATGGCTAGACTGAATTTAAAATACTTGGTTAATGTTTTGATTTATTAAATGTAGTTTTGTAGTAATTGAACATAAATTATTAATAAAACTGACAGTTTATAGTCTAACAAATATAAAGTGTCTCCTAACATTTTTGTAAAAGTTATAACTGTAAGTGAACTTATTTTTCAATTTGTTTTTTATTTGGACTTAAAAAAAATTCAGTGCTGCATTAGGTAAGTAAATATACAAATTTGGTATATACCAATATAATATTAAGATATGGTAAAAATTTCATGTATATTGAATAAGTAGTTAATTAGTTATCGTAGTTTGCAAATAAGTGACAAATTTTGCCATTTAAGAGGTCTGGTATGAGGCACTTGGTGTCAATTATGAATACCAGGGAAAGGGTTAAACATACGGATAACAGTAATATCATATTTTACATAGATTAACAATTTGTCACGTAATTACAAACCTGGCTTTTTTTCATTTGTTTTAGCGCAAACGAGCGGACAGGATCGTGCGAGATCTGGACAAGTTCAACTCTTCCAAACCCTCCAACTCCTAATGTAGCTAATACTCGAAGATCGGATAATCTTAGATCACGGAACTCTTCGTTGATTCTGCAAACACATTAATGTTCGGAACTATAAATTTATATATTTAAAGTTCGATGTATAACCTAAACTGGTGTCACCGTTTGGTAAAACACATGCTGTAAATAAAAATGAATTGCAAAAATAAATCAATTGAAGAAGCAATTAATTAGTTGCCACTACAACTGGTCAATACAGCAAATATATAAGTAGGAAAGCATTATTACTTGGATATTATATGAAATGTTACGTGAGTTAGAAGCTACATGACTACAAGCTTAGTGCGAGTGAAGTGGAAACTTAAAATTAGAAATATGTCAAAGTTAACCCTTGGTACTTGAAAGGCCGCTACCAGTGGCCACACCCGACTCTTAGACAACTTGTATTTTGTGCTTAGTTCTCTCACGTCGCACGGTCACCATGAGTTGCGACTCGTTAGTCGGCTGGTACTCGGCCGCCATTTCTACGGGACACCATCAACAGCTCGGAATTGTTTTGTTGAATTCACTCAAGACAAGACGTAGGTAAGTATTTAAAAGTTAAAAAGCAAACAAGAATAACTCAGCTCTGTTTATTGACAAATTTAACTTATTTGAAATAGAAAACATGGTATTGCGTAGTATTTTAGACCTCATAAAAACGTTATAATAGTTATGTTATATAAGTAACAGATGAAAAACCAAAGTGATAAACAATCAATAGTCATATATTTAAACGATAATCAAACACAACATCTGTTTTAAACTCATTTCTAATTTCATCCGAATTAAAAATATCCAAGTCAACATTACAATTTTATATTTATTAACGATTTACCACGAATAGCACAGCACTGAGTGGAAATAGAGAGGTTATATTATTGAACTCAACACAGCTGTTGTAAAAGGAGGGAAAGCAATAGTTGTTCACATAGTTCAAAAGTTTATCTATAGATTCCAGCACTTTACAAAGAAAATAACATAATTTTGTAAAAGAAACTAGGTTCCCATGGGTACGAAATGCTATGCTCATTCACTCACGAGCAGGGAGGAACAAGACTGCGAAAACAATTCCAAGCTGTTGTAGAAAATGGCGCGGCCACTAAAAGTGGCTGTACGACTCTAGGGGAACTTTCTTAAAGACCCTATGAGAGCACAAAGGGTTAATAAAGATAACACAGAAATATTTTCAAAATTTACACCTATATTCTAGGATGTTTATTCACTTCCTGAACTTTGTAAATAATTGCATCTATCTCTTTCCTTGAGTTTGTAATCAATCTAACTAATGCAAACTCACTTGTCACTTGGAATAAGTAAACTCGGATTTTAGGTAAGCAGGCTAACATTCGGTAACACAAAAGTAACACAACAAAAATAATAACTAGGTTTTAAAATTTCTATTTAGTTGTAAGAATATTTAAAACTAAATTAACACAGTTTCAGGATTCTGTTTTTTAGGGATACTTTTATGCAAAGTATGAGGAATCAACAACAAATATTTACCTAACCGTAACCTCTAAACTTCATCATGAAGGCAGGGTAGTGTTTCTACAAAGAAGATTTGCACAGTGTTGGAAAAACAAATGTATGGACATAAATATTTTATTTAAAGTAAAATAAAAATGTTTAACACAAACTGCAAACAACAAATTATTTAGTTAATATTTTTGTAACCTTTAATTTGGAGCAAAGATTTTGTAATGCATCGACTGACCAGAAGTTACTTCTACGTTTAATAACAGGAAATCATAATCCTTTACTGTTAATAGATTCAAAATATGCACCTGGAAAAACATTAACTAGGCCTACGTCATAGAAAATGTTGTACATGAGAAACTTATATGTACTACAAACAAGTTTTTAATAGAACTAACAAATTAAATGACAAAATAATAATATTAAAAAAATAAGATTTATTTGTAAGATTTTATTTGTAGGCCTAGTTCTTATTGTCTTAAAACTGCTTACAGAGGTTACGGCACCTCATGTCAGTAACAGAAGCTGAATTCACAATGAAACTAAAATAGAATTTGTTGTAATAGTTATTTGTGTGTTAAGGGAGGATGCCCCGAAAGGAAATGTTTCTTAAGGGCGACTAAGATATTTTCTTCCCGTAAGAAACGCAACATTTCCCCCCCCCCCCCCCAGCTACAGTTTTAGTAAGTAATTTGCATTTTACTGTGGAACAAACTTTATTAAAACATGGACATTCATATTTACAAAAACAATTGAGGTTATGTAAAAAATTACACAAACGTGGAAGTTGATTGATGCATTGTTGCTTCAGCAGCTGTTTTACTAACAAGTGATTTAGCAGGCGGGAAAATTCCCGTATATAAAGCATAAAATACACTTTACAAAGTAAACTCAAAGCTTTTTAAATGGACACTTTTCCGCCTCCGGTTGATAAGTGGCTCTTCTACCGTATTAATGAGGCAGAAAAGACTTCTTAAAGTAGCAGCTGGAGGAAAAATAACATATTTTTCGTAGAATAAGACTCATGATGTAGGTCAAGTGATGAGACTGCTGACCGTACACAAATGATAATTTCAATGAAAAAGGTTATTACTTTTGAGGTACCTTTTGTAATGTGAACGGTGCAAAGTTAATAGTTTAGTAATAACAGTCACTACATGACTCAGAAATTTTCTCACAAACATTTAGAATCAAGACTGCTTGGTAAGTAATAATTAGAACTTTATGTTATTCTTTTAAGGATGTTTCCTATGTTTTTATCACTTTATTAATTTAAAAAAAGGGGTATAAATGAGACATTTTTTCTTATACAGATCATAGGGAATCATGGGCCACACCAAGCTTCCAGGGAAAGGAAAATATGTATGTTATTAATTATAGTCAGGTATTTTTCTTTAAAGCGATTAGCACTAATATATGTTTTAAATGTTATGTGCCGTTTGATTTTACATATACTTATTTTATTTTTTACAAGAGTTCAAGCATGAGCTGCTGGTTCACTACTTGGTGCGGCCTCTAGAAGTGTTGTAGGTCTTTGTGTGTTCAGGTGAAATATTAAGCCACACAGTATTGCGTCTGTACCTGAACAGCCAAATTGGCTTCCCAAATTTTAAAAGTTTTCTTGGGGAGGTCAAAAATATCCCTGGACTCCTTTTGCCGAGGGAGGGGAGGGTACTACTTAACAGGTTCACTGCTACGCAAATTTTGTATTTCCCATGCTAGGAGGTGACCTTTTATATTTATAGTCTAAATGAGTATAAATTACTTTATTTTTATTTTTGAACCTTTCTACGTAATAACCACTAATATTTTAAAGCGGATGTACATGTGCGCCCATAACACATAGGCATTGCATATTGAAAATACTCATAATAAGGAGGTTGGTGTGCAAAGCACGTGTATTGAAAATTCACCCAATAAGGGGGGTATACACGCAATGCATTGTATATTGAAAATAGTCACAATACGGAGGTTGGCGTGCGAAGCACGTAATGCCTTGTGTATTAAAAATACTCCCAATAAGGGGGTTGGCGTGCGAAGCATGCAATGCACTTTGCATCGGCCGCTTCTCATAGTGTTCAGTGTCAAGCTCACATGTGCGTCCTTAACAGTGAACGTGCTAAGCCCCATACCCAGGTCTAGCCACCCCCTAGAAAATATCATATGGGCGCCCATGTAAGGAAGGGCAAAAGGGGAAAAGTCCTCACAAGTAATTTGTTTCCATCTTGTTTGAAATCTTACTGAAACGATATTCATAATGTACTGTACAAATACGTTATTTAATTCATTGAAATTGTGCAGATATTATGTAACTAGTGGATTATTTGTAATTGTGATATTTCTATTATAATATACCAATAGCCTAATACATAATATGCATAGTTTTAACAATTAGGCCTAAAATTTATGTCATCAATTAAATACTTTTGCTTATCATGTTTATTTAAAAAATGAATATAATTAATTTACTTTGTATATCCACTTTTTGGTATAATACACAATAGCATTTCAATTTTATAACTTCATGACACATATTATTGAGTAATATAATAAAAGGAACAAATAGTTAACTTATTGTTTGTATTTCTAATGTTGATGTTATAAATGACAAAGAATAAAGTACGACAATAAACAAATACATGATGGTATTGGAACCACAACACACTACTTACTTTTAATATTCGAAGTCCTATAAGAAGATGATGGCATGGTAACAAACAAATGTATCTCAGTTTGATAATTATTACAGAAATACAGGTAAATAAGTTTCAATTTATATTACTTAGTACAGAGGAGTTTTGTGAATTTGTATCAAATATAATTTAATAAATATTGTTAGTGAAACATCAACAGTGTTTAATGCTGAGCAAGAAAATGCATCTGATTGATATTGTTGTGAATGCGGCCATGCAGATATTAAATTCTAAAGCTCTCTTGACGGTCTGTCAGAAGAGTAGTCAGTGATGACTGACCATGACAGCAAAATTGTGTCTTTCGATAGGAAATTTATGCAAAGCAATATAAAGTACAAAGCACAAATATTTATGTTAGTAGGGTATATTTAACAGACAGTTATTTTACTTCAAACGAGAGAAATAATTAATTCTAGTTTTCTAAAAGCATGTGTATATTCGGAGTGTTTCAAAATGAATATCGAGGATTAAAGGCAATGTAGTGTTTATGTCATCTAACTTAGAATTATTTAAATTACAACGGTTACGTTGGTACACCTGTGCGCATGCACTGTTTCTTCTGCCTTCCATTAGAAAGCGCTAGTAGTTGTGATGGCATCTATTGAACAGAAAGATTTTTGTGTTTTACAGCTTACAATGACTTGGTCTGTAGTTACAGTGCAATGTAGATCCGTATTAAGTTCAAATGTAATCATCCACATAGATGGTATCATCAGTTTCAAGACAGCGGCTGCCGGGAAGAGTCTGGGATGACCAAGAGTGACTGAAGAAATCATTTCGGAAGGCTAATTGTGAATTAGCGATTCCAGTTACATCTGTGTGGAGAGTTTTAACAAGACGCTTACAACTACGTCCTTATCGTTTGCAGTTGTTACAAGCTCTAAAGCTTACAGACTACGATTTACGTGTCAACTTTGCAAACGATATGCTGCTGCATGATTATGAAGACATTCTGCATCTTGTCGCCTTCAGTGATGAATCGAAATTTCACCTAAGTGGACATGTGAACACTCATAATGTGCCCATCTGAGGGGTCAGCAAATCCAGTTGCAACGAGAATGCCCTACAAGATGGTCCCCTCACCGGTATAACTCAGTAGACGATTGATTAAACGGCGTTGCAGCCTACTGCTGGATTAGCCGCAAGGGGGGATGACAGAGCTTGTTTCACATGGCCTCCAAGTTCACTTGATCTGTTGCCATGCAATTTTTACCTTTGAGGGTTCATAAAGGATCATGTGTATGTGTCTCTGCTACCAGCTGACCTACCCGACTTAAGAAACATAAATGAAGAAGTTGTTGCAACAGTTACTCCAAACACACTGGGATGAACTAGCCTATTGACTCGATGTGTGCCGTGTGACGAATGGTGCTCACATTGAACACTTGCAGGAAAAACTGTTTGAGTTGCTTTTTCATTTGATGTACTATTTATAATTGTAAGTTAAATGTAATAAATACTACAAAGCCTTAAAACCCTGATATTCATTTTGAAACACCCGGTATAATGTACAAAAAAATATGAGGTATTTGACGAAATAGATAAATTTTAGTTATTGCTACAATGCTTAAACTAAACTAAAAACGCTTGAAATTAAAAAAAAAATTAGGCCTAGAAAGAAAAAAGCAGTGCATTAAAAACATAATTTAATAATTTAGATTGTTATTTGAAATTTATAAGATAATAAACACAAAAAGGGAATGTATGCATTTAATTTTGCAGCAATTTTAAATATTATTTTATAACAACAAAGGTACTACAACACAGGAATAAAATTTACTGTTCTACTAACTGAAGCAAAGGTTAATTACGAGACATATACCCCAAACTCAGAATAATTTTAAAAAATAGACGATTTGGGATTTTTTACAAATGTTAGATGTTAATAACAAACTGAAAATAAAGTTAATCTACCATGCTTTGTATTGTAGCTAAAGACATACTGAAAAATGCAATAACTTTTAATCTAAATAAGATTTCCGAGAAACATTTTAAAAAAACAAAAGGTTGCCAAAGATGTTTACGTATTATAAAATTATTCATAAATTTATTGTAATTTTTCCCATAGGCCTTTCCAATTGTTTAAATCTTACCACTACTTTTTATATCTACCACTTAAACCAAGAAAGGGTAACAACTATACTACCTTAGATAGTTTAGGATTGAAAGTCTTTACAAATTACTTGCTATTTAATTGTTAAATATTGTTTGATTAAACACACACCAGATGATAATGATTATATTTACCTTCTTCTTTCTATTCCTTCATCTTTGTATGTCGTGCGGATCTCATCTAGACTAGAAATAAGTTGGTTGAAAGTCTCTCTGTCTATGACAAGACAAGTTACACCCTCGGGATCATCTGCTATAATGTTGGCTGTTCGTAGATCGTCCCTGGAAAAATTAATAACAACTAATACGTATAAATTTAAATAAACATAAACAAATTTAAATACACATACTTAAAATTGATTTTGTTGTTTAAAGTCCTTAGACTAATGCCGATTGGACTAATGGAAATGGGGGAGTAGCAGCGTATTGTTACAAAATAAGTAAATAGAAAAACAGTAACTAGGTATGAACCTGCGAGGTATCAACTGTGGTAGACTGGATTTACCAGTTTGAAATATTACTTTACTTTACCGCATCACATTTTAGTCATATTTACAGCTATA
This sequence comes from Philaenus spumarius, assembly GCA_018207615.1. NCBI lineage: Eukaryota > Metazoa > Arthropoda > Insecta > Hemiptera > Aphrophoridae > Philaenus > Philaenus spumarius. The sequence goes on along the minus strand of JAGFPH010001625.1, from coordinate 184,280 downwards.
ATTGCCTCTCTTCTATATAGAAATAAAAAATCTGTGTCCTAATCAATTCATTCCAGCGAAAATATCAAAGTGTACAGTAATCTGTTGCATTTGCTTCGCCGCGAAGCACTGCTGGGTGAACGAAGCGAGCAGGGGCAAAGCCCTCTAGTTAATTTGGATATCTAGTTGTACTAAATTCTAGTCCATGAAAGTCTTTACAAAGACATACAAATTAGAATCTGACAAAGTTTTTTTTATTTAGAAAACTAGTAGTCCTTCTGTGTGCAAAGACTTACTTTCTACTTTCTAAAATCATAAACGGTTTTTCTTTGAGAATGTAATTTAATTCAAAAGAAAGGCATAAAATGTTTTAGCAAGTCATCCAAAGACTATCATTAATTGTTTATAATTACTTATGAAACAAAATCATTGCACAAGTTTTAATTTTTACCGAAATATTACCTTTGTATTATTAGTCTCAAAAATAAAAAAGATATTTCCTCTAGCACAAGATGAAACTTGAACATGATCATTCACAATCTGACTACATTCCTAACAGCTATGATCAGTGATGGTAATTAACACTATGCTGTTGTCTTAGACCTCTGCTAAGTTAATCTGGCCGAACCACACCCCAGGTCAACAGACTTTATTCTCAATATAATCTCTATATTTCCCCCTGGACAGGCTGAGTCTGTGAGGCCCAGACATTTTAATATTAGGTTAGATTTATTCTTTTGAGTACTACAAATGTAAGGGGACGTTGCCGCTAAACCTCCGTAACAAGTACGAACGTTCGGGTACGTTTTGTATTTTCCTGTTCGAAGTACAGTACTACGTCCTTATATGTCCGTTCCCTTCTAAATTAATACTAGTAACGCTATCTGTTATTTTTGTAAAGAAGCTTATGATGATAATTTTCAACCAATACTGCATCATTGCAACTAAGTGTGAATATAATGATTCCGGACTAAATTAAACCGTACAAATTGATGAAAAATCTCCTGAAATGAATTATTTTTCTATTTTTTTGATAAGATGCTGATGCAATAAGTAGATCAAACAAACGTTTATTATTACAATTTATTATTATTTTTCTACAATAAAATCTCACTTCTGCCCTACTTCAACCTGGTAGAAAATTTTTCAGGGCTATTTTTTTATGTGTAAACTTTTTTATGTATAAAACATTTGATTATACAAACCAATAAAAAAACATCTGCGTAGAAGATGAATCAATGGATATAACATAAAGAAAAGAAGTAAAATGAGAAAACTCGAAAAAAATAAACTTGTTCCATAGGAGTAGTTCGGATTTTTAATACCTAGAACTTAAAAATGAATAGCCTTTGCAGAATGACATTTCTCTGTATACCTTCCTAAAAGAGTCCACATAATGCGCAGGTGTCGCATGTTTGTCAACTTCACTCTCAGTGTCGCGTTTAAATATCTTGTGGGCCTGTCAGACCCAGCCCGTGTAAAAATTAAGTTATTTGACCTCTTCAAAAACATTGTTTTTTTAAATTTTAACTATTTCTTAATATTTTTTCTTTAACATAATTCTTATAGGCATATAGTATGTAAAATCAAACCTAATTGAAATTTAAAAACGCATAGCATATTCATGTAATTTTAAAGAAATCAATGTAATTTTTTGTTTAAAATTTTAAGACCATTTAATTTATTTATACCATTGGCAATATTATGTTGCTAAAATAGTTTTATACTACTGAAAACATTATTCCTAGGTTTGGTAAAAAAAACATGTTTGGATCAATAAAAATAATTTGAAATTTTTTATAGAGTTTTTATTCTTGGGTCTGCTAGGCCCAGAACGTTTTAAACTTATTTGCAAGTTCATTTTAGGGCTAAACTATCTTTTTAGTTTATTTATCCTTTTTAATGATTTTACAGGTAAAAAGTTTAACTCACAAATAGCTCTTAAGACAGTTATGAAAGTAAAAATGTTTTGAATAAAATTTCAAACTGTTGCAATTCATCATTGAATACAAATTCAAAACACATAACTCAGTTTTATTACAGGAACGCAAATTTTTATAATTTCAAGTAATTTAAAAAACATATTTAAATACTGGTACATTTACTATAACAATACTTAAAAAACGTTGAGCAAAACAATGAAGGTAAGATTATGCATACAAAAAAAAGGAAATGCTTAACTTCAATCTTTTACCGCGAGGGGAAAATGTTTACTCCAGGCTCACACTCAAGAGCATTTGCAGATTTATTCCTACGGCCATATCATCTTGTTCAAACTAATATTATTATTTCATTATTGTTTTAGAAAAGTCAGTACCTTCAGTTACAGTAATACATGCTCACTTTCAGAATAAATTGCTGTCTTATTTAACTTATCTTAACAACATAATTAAAATAAGTAGGTGTAAATACATTTATAACAAACTACAGACACGATAAATAAAAACAAACTAAAAAATGAATGAGATTACCTACCCTTGCAATGCTTTTTCACCAAAGAAATCTCCTTTGTTTAGTTGTCGAATAAATTTGACTTCTGGTGTGTTTGGTTGTTTCATAGTTACTTTTACCTGCACAAAACACAAAAATTATACAATTTCAGGTTAAGAACATTTTTTATTTTCCCACAGTTAAATCAGTAGGACATTAACACTCTTCGAATAACACAATTTATTGTTGTAAAATACATCTCGCTAATTTTGATTTCAAACGAGAGCTACGATTAAATTGAAGCCAGTTTTTGCCGACATTAAATTATATTTTGGCTTGAATATAGAAGGTATAGGATACAAGTATTTTAAAACATGTGATTAAATGTTAAACCCCTGCTATCTCATCAAAACTCCTGTTTTATTAATAGATTCTCTTTCGTCGAGTCTTTCTCATTCATAGCGTTTTTATGTTTATAACAAATGGAATTAAACAAAGAATCAAACTAAAAATTTCATCAAGAAAATTATATTGGCTTCATAAATGCAACTGCATTCTGAAATTCCACAATCTTAAAAATTGCTGTATGGGTAGATTTTCACAATTAACCCTCCAATTGTCACACTGATTTCCTTCAACTGCCAGGCATTTTTCGAGGTTTTGCAAAAATATATTTTTTTAAATCAGTAAAAATAGCTCCTTATTGAAAACTCTAATGTATTATATAATATATTTTTTCCCATAAATAATGAATAAAAATAATATAATAAAATGAAACTTAGAAACTGGTTAATTTGAAGTACACATGATAGAAAATCCAAAAAACAGTTTACATAAAACCAAATGCTTATGTTGTGGCTCCAGAAACGTTATGATGATATAGCGCAATCTTTATATTATAAATATAAAAAATGTTCAAAATTTTGTTCTAAACAAGAATGTATATAAAACTTATAAATTAAAAAGAAAAAATGAATATGTATAACTAAAAAAAAGTCATATACACAAAGTTTTTTGGCACATCGTCACGTTCATAATCCCCATAACAGATATCACACTGCCTTGAAGGCCTTCGAAATGTTTGTAAGTATGCCAACCAACTAGTCACAAATATAAAAAAAATACATTCTTGATAGAATGTGTCTTTCCCTTCAAAATGGTACATAGTACATTATGATTATTTCTACCATTGCGATTACATTAAAATTAAGCGCTATCATAATGTCGCAAAAAATGAGTGATGCATAAGATACTGCCAGTGGCGGCTTCTGCTTTTATCATTGCAGTTGTTGGAAGCTAGCAAAATCGTCGTCGGTGCCTACAGAGGTTTTGGGTACGCTCCAGCCTTGATCGAAGCAGAAAAAAGTATAGTACGGAGGAATTCATTGCTGGATGAGGTTGACGAGTTGAACCTGGAATGAATTGAATCTATATGTGACGTGGGCTTTAAGAAAATTTTCAGAATGAATAATTAAGATTTTGACAATTCATTTAACACAATTACGCCGAACATCGTTAAAAAATACATGTCACTCAGACGACCTATTCCAGTGAAGCGGTGGCTTGCAGGAATGCTGCGATTTTTGGCAACAAACTGAACAGAAAGTATATTTGTAAAGTTTCTATCAGTAAAATTAAGCACCATGCCAGCGCCGTAACTACCGCCCATAACTCTATGGCTCTACTTGGATTTATTTGGGGGAAAAGTAAAAAAGTGTATTTTGGGCATCATTTGCTGATAAATCTACCCAAAACTACTTTATTGTTATAAAATGTGAATTTTGAATGTGGTTAATAAAACATTTAATTAATACAAAGTTCTTTAAAGCCAGGGGGGGAAAGTTTCAGTATTTCACAGTGAAACCTAGTGAAGAAACTTTGAATATGTGTGTGCACGTTGGGGTATAGAGCTCGGTTTTGCCCCAAAAAAATTGCTTAACAAAGAAGCACTTTGATGAACTGAGCGAGGATGAAAAGCTGCAAGAGCCAAAATCTTGCTTCAAAGTGACCCCATGATAGACACATTTGTGGACAACTAGACGCACGATTTCAAGGAATGAAGTCAGTTTTTGAGCATGTACAAAATTGTTCAACTTGAATTTATTTTAAAATCAAGCAAAAATAACGTTCAACGGAAGCCGTCACCTCCATGAAACTATTTTCTGATGAAATTTTGCCGTGATGAATTTTCCTCAGCAAAATTCAGAAAAAAGGAACTTTAATGGATGGATAAGGTTAAAGTTTTGAATAGAAATGTAACTTATTGTGTTTTGCTTGTAACAATACATTTGCTTTCGTTTTTAACTTGTGTTATAATTTCAAATCATGTCAAATACTCACTTGTATTATTTTTTTTACAATAACTATCAAAAAAAACTTTAAACCTTTCTTTCCTTTACATATTTTAGTATCAAAAGTTGAAACTAATTTAATTACTTGAAACTAATTATGGAAAAAATGTAAAGTTGTTTGTTAAGACCAGTTCAAATAGCTTAAGTTACGAGTGGAGTTATGTAGTAGCCTGAATGACTCAGGTTACAGAGGTAGATCGAGATAGAGGGTAAATAATGTTGCAAATCGTTCATTGTTTCAATATAATATTTTCAATTCAGTATCGTGTGCGAAATAAAACACATAGGTACTACAAATGTGGAAAATTTGACCTCTAGAATGCATTAAAACACGTTTTTGGGGGGTTAATTTTCCAACATTTTCCCCCAAACCCCCAGTGGGGGCCCCAAAATTATCTTGCTCAAAAAAAAATATTACGTATTTTGTAAAAAAAGAAAATAATGGATAACTGGAAACGAAGCATTTCCGAACCTATGTTTAAATTAACGTTTTTCTTTATTTTCACTAGTAGAACACATCCTGAAAGTTTCTCCGTTTCTTCCTGAATCACCCTGTATAAAATTCCTTAGTCCGTTCTCAATGAAGACCTCGATTGAGTAATTTTGTGTCTGATGATGGGATAAAAGTCCCGAAACGCGTCACTAACTAATATAAAGAAGAGGTCACGTGACAGAAGAAAAGAAGGTCAGAAACTTTATTTTTAAAGATTAAGTTTCCATTAGGCTCTTGTGATGAAGTGAAACTTTTACCCTTTTGATTCATAAAATATGTTTCGACATGTTTTTTAAATATTAATTTAAATCTATAGATTAGATAAAACCACTTACTTTTCCTTTGCTGATGATAAAGAAAGTGTCACCTCTAGCACCCTGTCTGACGATATAATCACCCTCATTGTAGAATGTCTGAAACATAACCATCAAACAGTTAGTTAACTTATAAAGGACTATTTAAAATATATTTAGTATTCTTTTAAACATTCAAATATGTATACATTTATATAAGTAACATACTTATAAACATATTTATCGATTTGTTAATGAAATAAAATATAATTTAGTAAAAGTTTTTTAACCAATGAAGAAAGAAAGTTGATAAGTTCAATTATACAATGGATTTATTTCAATATTTTGTATGATACAAATATATAGACATAATAACCTTTATATAAATAAATAATGTAGAAATACACGGGACGACCAAAAATGACTGAAGAATGTGTTGATTGAGTGAGAGACTATTTTAGTCGTATCCTTAAGAAATCAGTTCGGAAGGCAAGTCGTGAATTAGCAATTCCAGTGACGTCTGTGTGGAGCGTTTTCAGGAAGCGTTTACAACTATGCCCTTATAGTTTGCAGTTGTTACATGTTCTAAAGCATACAGACTACGGTTTACATGCTAACTTTGCAAACGAGTTGCTGCATGACGATGAAGATTTTCTGCATAATGTTGTAATAAATCGACATTTCACCTAATTATACTTGTGAACACTCATAATGTGCACATCTGGGGGTCAAAAAATCCCCACGAGATGGTACAGTTGCTACGAGACTCCTCTAAATTACATGATGTTTTAGCCATATCCCGGCCGTTTATTTTTGCTCACGCAACTGTAACTGCAGTTTCTTATCTTGATGAGCTACAACTATGGCTCTTTCCTCAATTGAAAGAAGCTGAACCACAGAACTTTATTTGGCCCCAAGATGGTGCTCCGACTCACTGGTATAACTCAGTAAGTGATTGGTTTAACGTCCTTGTAGCCGACCATTCTATTGGCCGCAAGTGGCCGGAAGACAAAGCTTTTTTCGCACGGCCTCCATGTTCACCCGATCTGATGCCATGTGATTTTTACCTTTGGGGGTACATAAAGGATCATGTGTATGTGTTGCCGCTATCAGCTGATCTACCCGACTTAAGAAACAGGATTGAAGCAGTTGTTGCAACGGTTACTCCAAACACACTGAACAAGGTTTAAGACAAACTCGGCTGTCGACTTGATGTGTGCCGTGTGAGGAATGGTGCTCACATTGAACACTTGAATGAAAAACTGTTTGAGTTGCTCTTTCATTTGATGTATTATTTATAATTGTTAAGTTCAATGTAATAAATACTACAAAGCCTTAAAACCCTGATATTTTGAAACAGCCGGTATACATTATTGTAGTCAAACATAATGTGAAGCTTAGTTAAAGTTGATGTTATTAAATTAAATCGTTAATATTGTGTATATTTTCTCATTAATCACTAGAATAAATAAATAATTTTTGCCAAAACAATATCTAGGCTACTTGGTACATATTTTACTGATTTAACAAATCAAGTTTATACAAATTTTGCTCAATAACATTATTTGTTATTGTTAGAATTTATATTTAACTCCCGATTGAACAGTACTATTGTTTGGTAAGAATTGAAAGAAATACTTTTATATTGCTATGAGTATAATAATAATAAAAATGTACTATTATTATAACATTTCTTTTCCACAAAGTAAAAAGATGGACAAATTTTCTACAGATGCAAGAATCCATAAACATTACAAATTACGGCAAATGTACGAGATCTGTCTAAAAAGTTCAATGAACGGTATGATAAAACCTAAAAACAGAATGTACATTAGAAATACCTTTATTGGCCTTCAAAATACTCTTCACCAGACACAGCGCACTTCTGACATCGTTCGTATAGCGCCTCAAAACTGTTGGCGAAATCTTCATGTAGAGTCGTTTTCAGAATTGCCGTCACTTGGTTTTGAATCTCTTCGACGTTCGCAAACCGTGATACCTTTAAGGCCTTCTTAAGACATGGGAACAAAAAAAATCAGCAGGTAACAGATCTGGTGAGTGCGGTGGGTGTTGCAAAACTGTCACGTCACGCTGAGTCAAAAATTGGCGTACAATGATGCTGGTATGCGATGGTGCATGGTCGTGCAGTAACATCCAATTTACGGTCTGGAACATTTGTGGCCTAACACGCCGGATGCGCTGCAACAAACGTTCGAGAACCTCCAAGTAGAACATTCACTCTTTGGCCACCAGGAACAAATTCCTTATGGATGATTCTAATCTTTGTTAAAAAATGTGATCAACAAATGGTCTTTTTTTTGGATTTTTCCACACGGCTTTTTGTTTGTCGCTGGGAAGAAGGTGACCGCCATTCCATTGATTGTCTTTTCGTTTCGGGTCGTACTGGTAAAAACACCAAATCTCTTCTCCTGTGACAATGGAACCCAGAAAAGTCATATCCCGGTCACACATATCGATGAAATCGCCACTGGTTTCAAAACTTGTTTTTGATCATCTGTCAAATCTGGCATTTGCCCAATTCTTCATGGACGATGGCCCCCCACTGTGTCTTTGCTAGTACCCACTTCTGCTATTAATCGCAGAGTCAATCGCCGATCTTTTCTTAGCATCGTTCGCAAACGTTACGGCTTCCTGCTTGTGATTGGTTGTCCCGAATGCGGTTCGTCCTCCACCGATTCTCTGTCAGCGTAAAAGCGTCAAAACCAATCGTACACTCATTACCTACTCATGGGTTTCTGTTGCCGTTTTACCCAATTCAAAGCAGAACTTAATGTTGTGTCGTTTCTCTATGGCTTTTCGACGCACCCTACTCGGAAAACTTTGTTGCAATGACTGTAAAATTACTGAAATAGATGCCTTGAGCAATTCCCGACAGATTTCAGATGTTCATGCCTGCGTAAGCATGTATGCGCGCTGTTTCAAGCGTTGAATACCGATAAATTAGATCATTCACTGAACTTTTCAGACAGACGTCGTATATTATTCAGATTGTAACCATAAATGTTGTTTGGGGGTTATAATGATGTTAAAATTAGTTATACAAATATTAAAATTAAATCTTAAAATACATTACCTCTTCTAAAACATCAGATATTTTAATTAGCGTTTCATCTGGAAGATTCTTGAAAATTGGAACGCTGAAAAATAGAAAAACTTAAAATTAATGTTAACTAAACAATATTATATTTTTATTAAACATTTACATTTTAAAATTAATACTATGATGAGATTATAATTTTTACATGCTCTGGATAAATTATCAATGTTTTCAAAGACACATAATATCAAATATTTGTCCAAATAAATGAAATAAAAATATTCTTTAGCCATTGCCACCAGCAAAAGGAAAAAATTATACTTAAATTTTTAAGTTGTTTTATAATAAACTGCAATTTGTAAAATTATCATGTGAATAAATTATTGTAAATTAAATACCAAATTAGCACTATCTACGTGAAGCACATAATATTTCATTAGTGTGGTGCCTGTAACCATAAAACATCTTCAACTGCTGTTATAATTCATTAATGATACAATTCCATATCTTTTTTCATTTCTTAATATAGGATAGTCATCTATTTTGTTGCCTAATCCACATGGTGAGTTGCTGAGTAGTACATGGTGGGTTTATTTGTTAGGAACTATAACAGTCCATGTTACATCTCTGCAAGGTTTAATTTCTAAATTAAGAAGTACTGGAGCTCTGACATACCGGGGATCCAGGAAAATTGTTGAAAAATGCACTCAAATTTAGCTGAATCTGAGCATGTTTATAAGCAACAATTTTTACAATGTGTCCGTTTAAAAAACTAAAATAAAAAAATTGATAAGGTTTAATTTCATGATTTTATGTTTTAATTGGAACCAGGCTTTTTTCAAATGAATGATACACTCAAAATTATAAAATAAAAAAAAAACAATGTTTAGAAAACACATCCACAAAACATAATTGCCCTTTTCATATTGTTCTTTTGATTTTGTGTCAATCGTCGAATGTCTCAATTTCGACAACCAAGATTTAACACGTTCAGGTTTATACTCATAAGTAGGGGGTTCAACTAGACTTATAAAAAGTAATTCGCACACGGTTTTTATGTAGTCAGAGAGCAAACAACGATTTAGACAAATTTCTGGCAGCTTAATATTTGTAATACAGTACAAAACAAAACAAGTGCCGTCTGACCACCCTGCAGTACGGTACGGAAGCGGGCCTGCATTACCAGTAAATTGACAAAAACCTGTAAAAATATTTGAATTGTGAAATAAACTTTCTTTCAGAAGTTATAGATGTAATTAATTTTGCTACTAATGATAAACGAATAATAATTTAGGCCTACATTCAAATCTGCTTCAAAATAAACTTTATAATCGCGCATAAAAAAGGACGGTGTCTAGAAAAGTACCGGAGCTGTGCTCTGGTGTGCTTCGGCTGAAATTAAGCCCTGCACCTCTGTTATGAATTGACAAAATATGGGACAAGTTAATGAAATCCTCTTCCATAAAAACGTTTCAACTTAAATGGTACTGAACAACAGATAGACTACGACAAGTCAAACTGAAGGAAAACTAACAAAGTTTGTGAATTTTTTCCATAAAAATGTTCTAACACAAGTGATACTGAACAAATTATCGGGCTTTGATTTAGTCAAACAAATCTGCAGGCTATTACACCAGTTTGTCAAATGGATGGGATGTAAAATTTTACAGAGAATAATAAGGATAAAAATGTTTAACATTCAGTTAGACGTAGGTATTTTACGAGCCGCTTTATAATTGCTCGTGTAGACACTTCTGGAGAACCTGTAGTTATAGTTGCCTCAAAACGAAGAGAGACACCCTCTCAGGTAGAACGGACCGTTCTAATCACCTGTTGACAAACAATGCCTTTGTTAGAAGCGGCCACCCTGGATTGCCGGCATCAGCCTGCTATTCCAAGAAATTCTGTGTCACACTTTAATTTGCAATCAATTGATACATTAGGCCTTCATTATTGAATGACGGCTCAATTTTTTCGTCTTACGTAGACGAATAAAAAACAATTTGAATCACAGTTCTACGACGTACAGTTACTGACATAACATCGCCCGTGATATGATGGTGAAAGTTAGGCGACAACTGTTATTTCGGTAACGGTACGTCGTAGAGCTGTGATTCAAATGTGTTTTTCTTCGTCTAAGTAAGACAAAAAAATGAGCAATCATTCGATAATGTAGACCTAATGTATCAATTGATTGCAAATTTTAGTGTGACACAGAATTTTTTGGAATAGTAGGCAGTCCCGGGTGCCCGCTTCTAACAAAGGCATTGTTTGTCAATAGGTAATTACGACGGTCCTGAGGGGTGTCTCTCTACGTTTTGAGACAACTATACAGGGCTGTATCTTTAAACCATAAAACCTCGCACGGCAGGGAGGCGCGCATAAATTGTGAGCCCTAGAGCGATCTGTGATACAGTAGTTCCAAAAATTTTTACTTTTTATACTTGGTACTTCAAAATGAGAAAATAAATGAAATGTTTAGTAATTTTATTATTAAAAAGCTTTGAATGAAGCATATTTGCCTTAGAAATTAATTGTTACTTGTGGTTTTATCGTTTAAAAAAATTATAACTATTTGTACATATAAATAAAATTGAAGTGTCTGTATGTTATTTCGAAATAAATACTTTTTTCTAAGCTCATATTGTTATTCACACTTTACCAAAACCTAAACACGCGTCTTTTGTCTGTCTGTTTGCCCGGGCTAATCTCCGGAATGGCTGGACCAATTTTGATGAAATTTTCATTTGCATGTAGAGTACCCTTTCAGAGACTAATCTAGGGTACTTTTATACCGGAATATTTATGGTCCCTGTGTAAAAATTGAAAAAATGTGGACAAAATTAAGGATTTTGCGGACGGACATGACACGCGACCATTATAAATAAAACAACTGATTTGGATCAAAAGCTTAACACTTTGACAAGATCGTCTGTGATTTAATTTACTTTATAAGCTGGTTTAACCATGAAATATATATCTTATGCAATAATGTGAAATGTACTCATAGAAGGTAAATACACCTCAAAACATAATTGTAATTTTTATGTTCTTTTGGAAATTACGAGTAAAAAACTGGAGGGAAACGGGATTTTTAGCGTTTATTGGTGTATAGTTAATAATTTACGTAGGCCTTACACGGATCCATAGATGGATTTTGGGCAAAACTCACTGTGCGTTTTTTGGGCCATGGAATTTGGATCTAAAATAGCGATTTTTTAAATTGCGTGTAATGGTAAGGCAATTTAAAAATTTTTACCCTACAGTCCTTTTACTTATTTAATAACATGTGCAAGGTACCAGCTAGTTTTTAATGGATTAAAGACTTATTTGTTTTTACTTTTGCCCTTTACAAAAACAGGGGTCTCAGGCGATTTTTAAATTCAACCATGTTACTACAATAATTAATTATAATAATTGGTATAGATCAACATAGCATCCATCATTCCCATACCATTCATGATGCTTTAATAATGTCTGTACTGTACTTTATTGTCTATTTTCTGTTGTGGCTACTTAATGATGTTAACGTTTCGATCCTACTTAACACTTCTTTAGGTGAATATGTAATAAGAAATTTTGTGTTATTTTATTACACATTGCTGAAACCAAATTATCAAATTAGTGATACAAATAAATAAAATTTATTCACAGCCTACCTCTTAAGGAAATCAGTGTACTCTGCTTGTCGAATCAGTCCAGTTCGCATCATTATTGTCTGGAAACATTGTCTTTCGATTGCCCATAATTTACAGTCGGTAGCAGCTGAAATTCATAGTAAAAAAAAAAAAATAAGCGATGCATATTTTAGGAGAAACACTCAAATAGTATTGTTTTACTTAACATCTTAAACTTTATGAATGTTAGACTAAAAATAATAAGATTGACTTAATAGTATTGCGATTAACGGGAAAATAATTAAAAATATAATTATTTCAAAATGTAAACTAACAATTTTTAAAATTTATTGTAGCCTTTCAGACTGTTTTATTTATAAATAAAAGGTTATAAAAACTGCACAAGTCGTGGATTATAAGATTATACAATGGATTGCTAAGACTTATGAGGTGTGATCACAAAAATGTGGTGAATAATTTTATTACAAACAAACTAATAAGTTTACGTAGAATTTGAATTCTCCTTCAAAGTACTGTCTTTGGTTAGCGATGCACTTGTCCCAACGTTCAATCCATGACTGGAAGCATTTCTGGAAGGCTTCTTTCTGAAGAGCTTTCAGCTGCTGGTTCACGGCCATCTCAATGTCGGGAATGGTGTGAAATTTTTTTCCTTTCAGCACGTTTTTTTTCATTTTTGAGAAGAGCCAGAAGTCGCACGGTGCTAAATCTGGTGAGCAAGGAATATGTGGAGGGACAGGAACAATTTTTCCGGTCATAAAACTCGCGAATCAAAAGCAATTTGTGGCACGCCACGTTGTCGTGATGAAGAAGGAAGCCATCGAATAATTTTTCTGGTCTCTTTCTTCGCACATAGTTTTGCAAACGTTCCAGTACTGACTTCGGAGTTTACAGTTGTTTCCCTTGGAACAAACTCTGATCGCACTTTGCCCTCACTATCAAAAAAAAAAGATCATGACCTTGATGTCCTTTGATTGACCTACCTTTTTAGGGCGAGGGGAGTAACTGGTTTTCCATTGAGAACGTTGTATCTTCGTCTCAGGGTCACATCTATTGACCCAACTTTCATCTCCAGTTACAATTTTGGCCATGAAATCCGGATCTGCACGAAGACGATCCTCCAATGCTGCGCAAACTGAGACACGCTTTTCCTTCTGCTGATCAGTCTGGGAATAAATTTTGCCCTCACTCGTCTCATTTGCAAATTATTAGTTAAAACGCTTTGCACGGACCCGTACGAGATAGTTCTTCGGTCAGCTATCAAACAGTCATTCGCCTGTTTCAACGAACAAGTTTGACCAAGTTTCCATCTGTTTTTGAGGTCGAAAGACGTCACCACCATTCCTCATCTTCAACCAACATATTTCCTGTTTTAAATCGCTCATACCACTTGTAAACAGTCTTCAGAGTTACCACATTATCACCATACACTGATTTTAACATTTCATGAGCTTCTTTGGCACTTTTTTTGCAACTTAGACCTACGTAGTTCGAAATCCATGATGCAAGACAAACACGGTAAACACAACCTAACTATAGCGGCTCTGGAAGCTGACTGACAAGTCAGAACATGTTCAAACTCGACACTGCCTGTCTCAACAGATCAGGCTATCTAACATATTAGATCAAATGGATGTAGCTTCAGCAGTTATTGCTGTAAAATTTCATACACCATATTTTTAATCACATCTCGTTTAAGGTATTTATTTAAAAAAATCTTACCTTTGATTGTAGCAGTACGTTTGCAGTTGTAGAGTATCGCCAATTCTCCAAACACCTTTCCTGGAGCTAGCGTACTTAGGTACTTGTTTTCTCTTGATACTTCCACTCGGCCCTCTGGAAAAAGTAATTTCATTACTGATACTGTAATCAATTCAAAGACGTTATCTTAACAATTCACTACTACGTTTGGTTAGTATTTATTTTCACAAGACCATAATCAAATACATAATACAAATATGTTCCTGGAATATATTTTATTGTTTTTTGTCATTTATAAATACAGATTTAAAATATCTTCTTGTATAAAAAAAAGTAAACGTGTGCGGTCGTGGGACCCCCCATCAGGAACGAAGTTCATCACGCCTTTTCTTAATTCTTTTACCAGCATTAACGGCAACATACACACATAATTTTAATCTTTCAACTGCTGTTTATTATTACTTTGTATTTTATTCAAATACTAGCTGACCCGTACGGCGTTGCCCGTGGTTGTTAGTATTTTCAGTCTTTTTGACGTAATTGTAATTCGTTTTGAGTGTTCGTTGAATACCTGTGCGTATCCTACTGTGGCCATGAAAAAAAGTCTACGCTATTTAGGAAAGCTCTGAAAATTGTATTCCTGTAAACTACTAACATGAAAAAGCTTTAAATATATCGTTTTAATTTATAGTTTTTACTAAGTTTGACTTTCACTTAATTTTATTGACAATGTTGCGAGCACCTGCGGCCTTAGAGGAAGCTAGGTACCAAATTTCATTCCAATTCGTTCTTATAGGGATTTTTAGTAACTTTGACCTCCTCCCCAAACCACCCTAAAATTTCGAATTTCTTTTAACCCTTTCTTAGCGAGGGTTTAAATTAGCTAGGGGTCGTAGAAAAGATATTTGAATCACTTTGTAACATCCGCGTTAATTTAGGATGTAACAAACTGGTTCAAACAGAGTTTGTAATTTTAAATGTATAGGCCTAATTAGTATAAGATATATATTGTTTAGTATTTAAATATACAATATATAGTATATATCAAAATAAAGCTACGAATATGATATTTTAATGGCATTTAGTTTAATTCAGATGGTTTGTTTAGTTTTCAATAAAATATGTTTAAACTCGTGTATGTTTATGGTTATGCATGGTGTCAAATAATTTGTTTGTTATTATTATTATTGATAGCGAAAATATGTTTTGAAAAGTATTAAAAACTTCATAGTTATGATAAATTTTATATAAACAATATTTTAAGCAGCATATCTCTAAGTAGGCCTATATAGATATTTAATAATTAATGTTTGAGTTGAATTATAATTCCGTAAGCATTTTTATTTGTGTTTCTTTATAGTTTTTCAATCTAACCTTAAAAAGCTGTTAGTATTAAAGTGATTATAAATTTGCTAAGTAATGTTGCTATGGTAATACATGTAAACAAACATAAGCTTTTTATACGAACAGCTGTTTTTGTGAGCTATGGTTTTGAGTTCACACAGTAAATGCTGTTCAGTTTCTTCCAAATTTGAAACTTTTTCGGGAAACTTTTCAAACTTTTCTTTACGTATAAACCTTCTATGAACTACTACAAACATTTTAACACCAAAAATAGCCAAATCGGTCCAGCCGTTCTCGAGTTTTAGCGAGACTAACGAACAGCAATTCATTTTTATATATATAGATAGATATAGATTTCTGTTTCCATACGTTTAATGATATTATAATAAAGGTGTAGAATTAGTTATAACATTAGAGCTAAGACTGTAAACACAGTTAAATGTCCATTCATTGTAAATACATTCAATAAACATAAAATGTTGGATCATCAGTCTAGGCCTAACCTAAAATTATTATGTATATGTTTAATTTATATTATCAAGTCTTAACGGCAACGTAAATACAATAATTCTAGGTTAGGCTAGACTGATGAACCAACATTTTATGTTTATTTAATGTATTTCAGCGTTTGGCGATAATATCTGAAGTACGCCACGGAACGATCGTCTCTTTATTTAAATTGATGAACCAAAACACATGTTTCTTGAATGTATTTACATTCATTGCTATTGTGACCAATTTGATAACGCTTTTTCGTTACTCGTATTTTATATTTGTCATTGCCATAGCAACCAATTAACAACACTTTTTTCGTTACGCATTACATTTTCTATTAACTGTTAACTCCTACCGCAACCCGCGTTAAGGAACTTCGTTCCAAAACATATTCAAGTAGTCCAATAGTAAATATCTGTACCAGTTAGTCGTAAATCAACCCTTTAAAATCAGTCAGTGAAGTTTGAAATAAATTTTCCACTCTCATGATTGTCAGACATGTCATCCATATTAACAGAGAAGGCTGAACTTCAACTAACAAGTTTGAAACATTCCTAAAGATGACAATAACTGTTTAGCTTTTAATTGGCAATAGACATGAAGAGATGAACATCTCCTTTTGATTATGGGATGCGTCAGCAATAAATTCTTATGTCAGGTACCACAACTTGCATTCAACTTCCAAGATTTCATTACTACTCAAACTACTATAAAATAAAATTTGACTTAATCACTCCGTTACCCTTGAGCCAATCAAAAACTGTTTGCACAACTTTTGCCAAAAAAAATAAACCTAATGGATTATAAAACACTCACAGTCCTAATAATAAAATTTGTGCATTTGTTTTGGATTTAAAAAATATTGCCTTTTATCTATACAAATAAATAAAATTGAAGTGTCTGTGATTTTGAAATAAGTACTTTTTTAAGCTCATTGTTCACACTTTATCAAAACTTAAACATGCATTTTTTTTAAACTTTTGTCCGTCTTTCTGTCTGTCTGTTTCCTATAATATTTCCATTAACAGCTGATTTCAAACTTAAAACAATTATTCTTTGTGAACAAAGCCATCTGTTGAAGTAAAAACAACGCACACTATCTATACTAATATTATTATAAAGGTGCAAAATTTGTTTGTATGTAGGGGGTAATCTCTGGACCTACCGAACCAATTGATTTTTTCTTAATAAAAATCTAGTGAGTATACAATATTATTTATAGAGTTGAACCTAATATTTGTTACAATTAGAATGCTTTGAAACAAAAAGTTGAGAGTTGAGTAATTGTTACTATAAATAAATAACGAACAAAGGTGTAAGTCCGCGTCCCCCACGACTCCCATGAGTCAGATATGTAGGCCTAGGCCTAGGCCAACCATCAATTCAGCGACAAGAAAGTGTACGTTGGCGTACTTCAGTCTCACGGCGGGCGGACTGGTTACATCTTTTAAACTACATCATTCTAGAATATGGGAGAAGTATTTGAAGTTATGACATTTATGGGTTCTCCCAAAATATTTTTTACATGCCATTTATGGGTTCATCCAAAACCGATAAAAACGTAAAATACCATTAGAAAACCCCGGTTCGGGTGATTTTACCGTGAATCTTCTGATCCGAGGCCGACGGCTGAGTTTGCACTCCGCGAGCAAAGCGAAGCAGTCCATAACGAGCAAGGCGGAAATAGAAACTCGCAAAGTAAGTTTTTCCGCTACAAGCGGAACGAAGAAGGTGAGTTGCAAACAAAATCTACTAATATATTTCGTACAAGAAGTCAGCTATTCAACGCCTTCGTGAGCGTTAATTTCCCAAATAGAGTTGGTGAAACCCTAAAACAAATACATTTAATTTTGGAAACTCGCTCAACTCACGTCAGGGGTTCAGCCGCGTGGTCGAATTATTTAGAATCGTCTTATCGTATCAAATGATTCAAATTCTTTCTTGATCTAAATAGATAAAATTTCCAGACAGCAATGCTCGAGTTCAAATACTTCAACTCAAAATTAAAAATATAGATGTGTTTTGACAAACTGTGTTTCGACAAACTGTGTTTCGACAAACTGTGTTTCGA
>JAGFPH010001625.1:148410-159675 GCA_018207615.1 Philaenus spumarius | reverse complement strand
ACGCCATTCCGCATATTGGAGTAACTTCAATATACAAAGCATTGCGTGCTTCGCACGCCATTCCTCATATTGGAGTAACTTCAATATACAAAGCATTGCGTACTTCGCACACCATTCCTCATATTGGGAGTATCTTCAATACACAATGCATTGCGTGCTTCGCACGCCAACCCTACGGTGGAATCCACCACATGGCTTTGAACCGGGTACTTCTATGGTATTTTACGTTTTGATCGATTTTGGGGGAACCAAGCGAGCTATAAAGTCGCGTAAAAAAAATGTGCAGAATAACATCCTACAAGTATATTTGTAGAAAAAACTGAAAAACAAATTCATTCTCGTAGGAAAAATCTCAAAAAATAGTTACTTCCGGTCAAAAAAGTGCTTCCGTTTGTTCGATTTTTTTGGCTAACGAACTCGTCCGAGCAACGCAGACAACCAACGTGAGTACTAAATTTGGACCACATCGGACTTTGCGGCCGTTACAGTGCGAACACATACATACATAAATAATATTTTTAATGTAACCCTAAAACGTGTTCTGGGGATC
This sequence comes from Philaenus spumarius, assembly GCA_018207615.1. NCBI lineage: Eukaryota > Metazoa > Arthropoda > Insecta > Hemiptera > Aphrophoridae > Philaenus > Philaenus spumarius. Next base: position 159,125 of record JAGFPH010001625.1, on the reverse strand, counting down.
ATGATCGGTGCTCATTTACTATTCCCGATCTTAGGTCTTACCATACGAGTCGCAACAGCTATGAAAATTTCGCTAAAAACAAAATAGCGTAAATATTTAAGAACAGCCGCTTTAATCGACGACTTTTAACACCTGTTTTTTATTTTCCCCCATAAAAATAAGTAATAAATATTAATTATTGCTTTAACAAAAAACCCTTTTAAAACCATACATATGTGATACTATATTGTTTAGTTTAGATTATGCTACTAAATAAGCTTTCTTTACATTCCTTTCACGAAGAGGCGAAGCAGATACACGATGTATCAAGTTATTAAAGTCTAGCAGAAACCCCTGCGTGCTCCGCACGCCAACCCTGTTAGAACCTTCTATACACATAATCATGTTATGTTTTCTTTATAGTAAAGGTGTAGCATTAATAATAACCCCAAAGCTAAGATGGTAAATCTTATCTTCTAAAGCGAGAGATAATTGTTTGTCTGCTAAATGGATCTGGAATCTCCGTCTAAGGATTTTTCATTTTTTGATTTTATATGGGGCTTTTGGCCACGAGAAATCGATTGGAAATGGTCACCAGTCTGGGAAAATTCGTTTTCTACGTCTTTTTATTAAATTAAAAAGTGAAATTTGTCCATTTTAAACAATACAAAGCACAGCTGATGCAAATGTTTTCAATGCCATTACAATAATCATCTGCTTTCTTTTAAACTGTATATTTTATTAGAGGTAAGCCTAATGTTGTTAGTTACCATGGCAACGAATACTTCTGCTAAATAAACATACCCTTTATTTAGTTGTTTAATGTTATAGGCCTAACCTAAACGATGTTCACGGAAATTTGCAATAATAGTTATTGACGTGAGCGAACTAGGCCCTAGGCCTAAATCGATATTGAAATATTAAACTTTAATTTAGGCCTGACTTATTTCTGAGGCATAGCGTTGAGATTATGGTTAATCCTTTAAACTGTATTTTTATTACAGGTAAGCCTAATGTTGTATATACCCTTTATTTAGTTGTTTAATGTTATAGGCCTAACCTCAAAACTCAATAATCCAATATTTATTATTGAAATCATAGCCTTGCTTATAATCGAGCTTTAGCTCGGTCTCCTGGTACTAATGTTAAATGTTCAAATCAAATTGTTTCGTATATTTTATAACTGTAGTAAAATAAAACCAGCAAGGCTCAGGTCTACACTTTAATAAAAACCTAACCTAAAAGTTAGAAATACAAATAGTTGCTTCAAAGTTTGAAATCAGGTGTTTTATTTGTTATTGTATTCAATTGGTTGCTACGGTAATACATGTAAATGCATGTGTTGGTTCATCAGTCTAGGCCTAAGAAATTTTTCCAACTAAATTTACAAATACATATTGAAACAATAAATGTTTTTATCGAAATGAATTATAGCCTATGCTACTCAGGGATAGTGTAGCTTTTTATTAGTAAAACTATTTTTTCAATCGGTTCAGAGTAGTTAGAGAGATTACCCCCTACATACAAACAAACAAATGGTTAAAAGGACCAGCAAGGCTCAGGTCTACACTTTAATAAAAACCTAACTTAAAAGTTAGAAATACAAATAGTTGCTTCAAAGTTTGAAAACAGCTGTTCATGGAAATTTTGGTGCAAACAGCTGTTTTATCTGTTATTTTATTCAATTGGTTGCTATGGTAATAAATGTAAATACATGTGTTGGTTCATCAGTCTAGGCCTAACCTAAGGACTAAATTTACAAATAAATAAATATTTAAATAATAAATGTTTATCAAAATGAATTATAGCCTATGCTACTCAGGGATAGTGTAGCTTTTTATTAGTAAAACTATTTTTTCAATCGGTTCAGAGTAGTTCCAGAGATTACCCCCTACATACAAACAAACAAATGGTTAAAAAAACCAGCAAGGCTCAGGTCTACACTTTAATAAAAACCTTACCTAAAAGTTAGAAATACAAGTAATTGATTCAAAGTTTGAAATCAGCTGTTAATGGAAATATTGGAGCAAACAGCTGTTTTATCATAGATAAAATAAATCTAATTTATTTTATCTAAGTTACTTTCTCACAAGTCAAGCTAATTAGTTATTTATATAGCTGTTTTATCCCTTATTTTATTCAATTTGTTGCTATGGTAATAAATGTAAATAAATGTGTTGTTTCATCAGTCTAGGCCTAAACTAAGAATTTTTTCCGACTAAATTTACAAATATTGAAATAAAAATAGTTTTTATCGAAATGAATTATAGCCTATGTCGCTCAGGATAGTGTAGCTTTTTATTAGTAAAACTATTTTTTCAATCGGTCCAGTAGTTCCAGAGTTTACCTCCTACATAGAAACAAACAAATTTTACCTCTTTTTAATATTAGTATAGGCACAGAACCATCGTTGGCTGCGGAAACCCTCTCCACTTTTTATGAAAGTAAACCTAATCAATTAAACCAAGAACAAGAACTTTTATTGACAATGGAAAGTAAGAGAGGGAACGCAAGAGCGTGGTTCCACATCCGCCGGAACTCTTCAGGTGTTCTGTTGTCTTAGCAACGATTATAACATAGTAAATGTCAAGTTGTACTAAATAGCGGCCGCACACCGAATGCTGTACTATACAGGGTGTTTGAAAAGTCTGGGTACGGCTTAATATCTCAAAATGTACGAGTCTTATGAGATAGAAATAAAAGTAGTTATTCACAACCATAAAAAAACTACTTTTTAGCGAGTTTTGAAATTTTTGTCCGCCATCTTGGATCCGCGATCTTCGAATGAACTTCATTTTTTTAAATGGAAAGGTGGTCATGTGATACATCATTTCAATGTAGAATTTCAAGAGAAAACCAACTGTGAAATTTGCACATCCATATCTTTAACCGATTCAAAATGGCGGCCAATAACAATGAAATCTTTTTTCCGATTTTGCCCCACTTTGCAGTACTATTTTTTTTTAAATATTAATTATTATTCTTTTTGGATTCGGAATTAAATAAGCTTTCAAACGATATGCCACACAACGATATTTGGGAGTATTTAAACAATTTTAGTTACAGCCATTTTGATTTTTTCAAAATTTATTTCGAGTGGTTGAACTAAATACGGTTGTGTAGCATATCATTTGAAAGCTTATGTAATTCTGAATCAAAAAAGAAAAATAATTAATATTTTAATAACAAAATAAGCAAACTGGGCCAAAATCGGAAAACTCTATTTAGATGTTTTTGGCCGCCATTTTAAATCGGTTAAAGATATGGATGTGAAAATTTCACCGTTGGTTTTCTCTTAAAATTCTACATCGAAATGATAGAAGAGGCAAAGAGTCACCCTTGTCTGTAATTAACAAGTAGCCCAGATTAAAATCATTGTATTTGGATAACTTAATAGAACTCCGATCCAATGCATTATTTCAATCCACTCTTCGACGATAGTGGTGCGATCTATGGGGGAAACGACGAAAGCAGTGTCGTCCAATGCCTTGAATGATTTCTCACTAGCGATAACCCGCGGCGCGATCATGAAATATTTTCCCGACAACCTTTTTTTCGCCACACTGCCGCCGTATGCATGCATAATCTAATTTATTAATTCATGATCTATGTTACAATCACTTAAATTTAAACAACATAGATGTGAATTTAAATTTAAATGTGTAGAACAATCTCCTATAATTATTTTTTACCTAATAAAACCCAAAAAAATTTCATCATAGTAGGGCCTACTTAAAATCTCCAACAAATTTACTTCCAGTCAAAAAACGTGCTTCTGGTTGTAGGATTTTGTTTGTTAACGAACTCGTCCGAACCACTTAGAAAACCAACGTGTGCACCAAATTTAGACCGAATCGGACGTAAAATGCGGCCTTTAGAGTGCGAATACTTATATAAATATTTATATAATTTTTAATGACACTTCAAAACGTGTTCTGGTGACCATGATCGGTGCTCATTTACTACTCCCGACATTATGTCAGACCATAAGAGTCACTGCAATAGCTCAGCCTTTTATGGAAATTCACCAATAAATATTCGATAAGACATTAATTCGACCACTTAGGTTAAATGAAAATCAGATAAACACTGTTCAAGGGTCTGCTCCAGAAAACGAGAAAGCAACCAGAAACGCAAGCGCTTCTCTCTATAGCCGTATCTAAACAGTTCAATTTCCTGCGGCTGAGCGCTTTGACATTGCCTCATTTCAAACCATTTTATAAATCCATCTTTTGTAATCGAGTGCTGAAAGAAAACTGAATATTCTTTATAAAATTGCGGATCCGGCTTGCGTTTTACTTTTAATTATACATTTTACTTTCTGTGATCGCAAAAAAATCGATGTTGAGATTTTTGTGGAAATATCCGTTTTGGGACCCCCTGAGTCAAAAAAGTGGTTTTTACAAAATGTCTGTCTGTATGACTGTATTTATGTCTGTATGTATACAAAGCTAGAGCGAAAACTATTCGATCGATTTCAAACAAATTTGCACCAGACATGTCAAGTAGGCCTGTATAGATGCACGAAAAACGGTTTTGAAATTTTTTGAAAAACAAACCAATTTTTGGCAAAAAAACCCAAAAAATCAGTTATTATTTTTTTATAAAAAAACGGCTCTAACGATTTTGATCAAATTTGGCTTATTTGTAGCCTTTAATGTAGGCTTACCCTACCGTATGCAAAAAACCTCATCTTTCTAAAAATTCTCGTTTAGCTAATAATAATAATAACTGATTTTTGGGAGTCTTTTGGCCATCAATCGAATAGTTTTCTCTCTAGATAATAATAATAATAATAATAATAATATTAATTAGTTAATCTCTTACTTTGATAAATCACCTCTCCTAACCCTCCTAAAATTATGAAGTCACAGTGGCAAAAATGTCAATTATATGATAAATGAAAAAACAAATTTTAATGTGAAAGCAAAACGGATGCGTATTGTGATTGTACTTAAAATTAGACCTTGCAAAAGAATTTATGATAAAAATAAACGAAATAAACGGTTTGAAATTTAACATTGCTCTTATGGGATAAAAAACCAAGATGGCCGCCACTGCAGCAGACGTTTAAGAAGAAACATAGCTAAAATAACGTAACAAAATTTTTGGTAAAAAAAACCTAAAAAATCAGTTATTATTTTTTATAAAAAAACGACTAGGCCTATAACGATTTTGATCAAATTTGACTTCCTATTTGTAGTCTTTAATGTACCCTACCATATGCAAAAAACCGCATCTTTCTAAAAATTCTCGTTTAGCTAATACACACACACATACATACAGACAGGGTGACACCCTCTCGGGAGTGGTCAGGGAAGATTCCTAGGACCTCAAAACGTCGAGATCTGATGAATACAATAATATAACTGATTTTTGGGAGTCTTTTGGCCATCAATCGAATAGTTTTCTCTCTAGATAATAATAATAATATTAATTAGTTAATCTCTTACTTTGATAAATCACCTCTCCTAACCCTCTTACAATTATGGAGTCACAGTGGCAAAAATGTCAATTATGTGATAAATGAAAAAAAAACAAATTTTAATGTGAAAGCAAAACGGATGCGTATTGTGATTGTACTTAAAATGAGACCTTGCAAAAGAATTTATGATAAAAATAAACGAAATAAAGGGTTTGAAATTTAACATTGCTCTTATGGGATAAAAAACCAAGATGGCCGCCACTGCAGCAGACGTTTAAGAAAAAACATAGCTAAAATAACGTAACAAAATAACTTTACAAAATCATTGCAAAATTTTCATTTTATCAGTTTATTGTATTACTATATTTAACAGTTTGACTACGATAATTTGAAAGAGTACAAAACATGTTTACTAGGCCTGTATGTAATAAATAAACGCGATTGTAATTGCCAAATAATCAAACTAACTGCAAACTGTTACATAACTGCTAACTCTTTCACTATAAACAAATTGATTATCAAGACAGATATAATGAAAGCGTCGTATCCATGTCACACAACAAACAATTAGTCGGTCGTGACAAGTTCATGCTTTTCGCCATAATTTGTCTAATTGTTGCAAAACAAATAAAAAAAAGACAAACTATTTTACACCCAAAGAAACGGTGCATAGCTAATTTTATTGTAGCCTGTTAGTTACGCCCAGTTTAAATAAGTGCCTTTAAAATTAACAATTAGACTAATAATGTAAATATAAGAGAGTTGAAGTTGTTTAAAAAAACGAAATGTCTGGAAGGAGTGATACAATTATACAATACTAGGGGAAACCCCTGCGTGCTCCGCACGCCAACCCCGTTGGAACTTTCTGTACACAAAATCATGTTGTTTTCTTTATAATAAAGGTGTAAAGCATTATAATAAAGTATTCAAACGGTATTTGGTCGAACCACTCGAAATCAATTATGAAAAAATCAAAATGGCCGTAACTCAAAAATTTCAAAAACTCCCAAATATCGTTGTGTGGCACATCGTTTGATAGCTTATTTAATTCTAAATAAAAAAAACTGTACCAGGAACTGGCACATACTTTCTCGCAAACATATTTAAATTACTAAACGGATTCACTGTGACTTGTATGGTGGGGTAGGAGAGGTGATTTATTATTAAAGTGGAGATTAACTAATAAATATTATTATTATTATCTAGAGAGAAAACTATTCGATCGATTTCAAACAAATTTGCACCAAACACGTCAATTAGGTCTTTATAGATGCACGAAAAGAGGTTTTGAAAAATTTTGAAAAACAACCCCCTTTACGGCCAAAAAAAAACCCCAAAATCAGTTATTATTATTATTAGCTAAACGAGAATTTTTGGAAAGATGAGGTTTTTTGCATGTGGTAGGGCACATTAAGGGCTACAAATAAGCCAAATTTTATAAAAATCGTTAGAGCCGTTTTTTTATAAAAAAAATAACAACTGATTTTTTTGGGTTTTTTTGCCAAAAAGTGGGTTGTTTTTCAAAATTTCTCAAAACCGTTTTTCTTGCATCTATACAGGCCTACTTGACATGTCTGGTGCAAATTTGTTTGAAATCGATCGAATAGCTTTCGCTCTAGCTTTGTATACATACAGACCATATATACATACATACATACATACATACATTTTGTAAAAACCACTTTTTTGGACTCAGGGGGTCCCAAAACGGATATTTCCACAAAATCTCAACGTCGATTTTTTTGCGATCATTATACTTTCTCTATACTATAGTATTATATAGTGAGAAAGTAAAAAGACAAACTATTTTACACCCAAAGAAACGGTGCATAGCTAATTTTATTGCAGACGGTTAGTTATGCCCAGTTTAAATATTTGCCTTTAAAATGAACAATTATGAATATAAACATAGCGAGTTGAAGTTGTTTAAAAAAACTCGAAGGTGCGATACAATACTAAAACTACAATACATTGTCTGATTTCCAAAGAAGAAGTTAATACATAATTAATAATTTATTTGAATATTTAAATACTTTAAAGTTGGATATTAAGTTGACGAGTTTGACGGTATTTATTACAGAATTTCCATAGGAAAGATGAGCTATTGCAGTGACTGTTATGGTGAGACCTAAGGTCGGGAGTAGTCAACGAGCACCGATCATGGCCCCAAGAACACGTTTTGGGGGGTGTCGTTAAAATGTATATATAAAATCACCCATCATCTGTAATATTTAAACAAAACCTATGTAGATTATTCTTTGGGGTTATGTTTACAAGTTCAATCAGTAATATAAGTCTTTAATACGTTATAAGATTTGCTTTGAATAGCCTACAACCTTTTATTAAAAACGAGTTCATTTATACAAATTTAAAGAAGTGATACTCTTTCGATTAGCTTCGGAAACATTCGTTCATCTTCGTATAACATAATACACATATTCCACTATTAATTTCTTATAATATTAATAACTTCTAAATCATTTGATATATCAATATGAAATTAAAAGAAGTTAAAAAAATGATAATATTTTTATCTTTATTTAGATATATAGTAATGTATATAAATACAAAATTTTTACAACTAGGCCTACATTTTTATAATCTCTAAAATTGTACAAATTACCGAGTTAAAAATCCCCGTCAGGGTAATTATAGGCTAGATAAAGACTGTTGTTTTTAAAATGATGTATTTCTTTTTATTTATTTATTCCATAAATAAAATTACAAACAATTCACAAATTATTATCTATGGATTTAGTGCCCACATAGGAACGAGGCCTGTGCGTGGGCACGAGTCGTGCACAGCATAACTTCACAATAAAAATTATAGAAAAAGAGAGAAAATAAAAAATATAAGAAAATACAAATTTAAAATGTACCATAAATCACAATAGGTCATCACCAGAACAACAACGTCACTCCTGTGCCTACACCAAAAATTGCCCTACAAAGAATCAGAATAGAACACGAGATAAAAAATTAAAAGATAAAAAGAGCGACATATGGGCTAAACGTAACTTTATACGTAGGCCTACTCCGAAAAAATGACGAACTCACAATAATCCATCCCTACCTCCTCTAACCATAAAGAAACTTGCTTTTTATAGGCCTTAACTGTATAATTTTGAAAAAGTCTCAGGTTTTTTGGAATATTACGGAAAATCATATGTGAAACGTAATACGAGTTAGAAGTGGATACACATCTATAAAGCCTATCTGTTCTTATACCCACTGCTTGAGAATGACGAGTAAAATGAGAATGATTCGAGATAGAAAAAATGAAATTGGAATTTTTATGCAAAAAAGTTAAAAGAGTTTTTACAAAGAGTTGCCTGATATTAAAAACGTTTAAACTGTCATACAGTTCGTCAGCTGGATGTCTTATGTATCTAATTATCAGCCTGTGATTTTTCACGTGGTCTTACTAGTTAGAATAATATATTTTGCTTTCTGTTAAGTAAACTGTTATAAAAGGCCTCAAATCGATATTAGTTATAGGCCTAACCTCAAAATATTTCTATAATCACTAAACTAAACCGAAACGTGGCTGAAATTGTATAACAACTTAGAGAAACAATAGAAACAAGAGACAATAACAGTAACGGAAAGTTAGGCGAATATGTAGTCGGTAAAACAGTTTTCGAAAAAAAAACAGAAAACAAGTAGCCTACAAGATGAATGCGGTTTTTCTTGGTTGACTAGCGAAAGGTTAGACCGTTTCCTCGCTCAGTTTCCTCCAACTGTCTGCCGCTAAAACGTGATTTATACAATAGATCTGTACTTACTGAACCGTGAAAACAGGCGGATCTTCTTGCTCAGGAAACCTAACAACTTCTTCTTCTTCTTCATTCCAAAGTGCGAAGACGCTATCGAACAGGCACTTGCTTTCGCACTCTGCAGCTAATTACACCGCTATTAGTACAGCCTACATACTCAGCGCTTGCAAACAAATTTCTAACCGCAAAGCGTTTGTCGAATTAGGAAAATTGCTTACTTATCTGTTGCTAACAGTAGGCCCTCCCCATCGGTTTACAAATCGACCCGTCATTTGTAACAAATTTAGAGGGTTGAGGGTCGTTTCAACCACCGCAAGAGATTAGAAAATGTTTTCAATTCGAATTTTCCGAAAATAAGACAAATTCAGGTGTAAGTAGGAAATAATTCGACCACGCAGCTGGACCGCTGAAGTGAGTTGAGCGAATTTCCGAAATTAAGTTTATAGGCCTTATGTTTTAGGGTTTCAACTAAGAATTTGGGAAATAGGTCTATTCACGACGGTGGTGAATAGCTGCAAAATGGTTCTCACGCCATTCCGCATGTTGGGAATATTTTCAATACACAGTGCATTGCGTGCTTCGCACGCCATTCCACATTTTGGGATTATCTTCAATATGCAAAGCATTGCGTGCTTCACACGCCAACCCCCGTATTGGGAGTATCTTCAATACACAAAGCATTGCGTGCCTCGCACGCCTACCCCACGGTAAAATCCACCACATGGCTTTGAACCGGGTACTTTTATGCTATTTTACGTTTTGATCGATTTTGGGAGACCCAAGCGAGCTATAAGGCCGCGTAAAAAAACAAATGTACAGAATAACATCCTACATTTATATCTTTAGAAAACTCTTTAAAAAAATAATTTTCGTAGGAAAAATCTTAAAAAAATAGATATTCCGGTCAAAAAACGTACGGTTGTTGGATTTTTTGGCTAACGAACTCGTCTGAGCGACGTAGACAACCAAACATGTGCACCAAATTTGGACCAAATCGGACTTAAAATGCGGCCGCTAGAGTCCGAACACATAGGGGGATATACCTATATAAATATAAATTTTTTTGGTATATGTGAATTTTAATGACACCCCAAAACGTGTTCAAGGGTGCTCATTTGCTACTCCCGACTTTAGGTCTTACCATAAGGGTCTCTGTAATAGCTCATTTTCCCAATTCGCTAATAAACAGAAAAGCGGGAAAACACTACAAAAATCGATACAAAAATAAATCGGCTTCCTACTAACGAATGAATCATTCAGTAACGTTGAGCCACTTTTCAATTCGATAGATGATTCACCAAAAGTAAAACATAATGCATCATCAAATTATAATGATGTGTTCAACTAAAAGAAAATACGAATAAAGTAAGGTAAAAGATTATTACTTTGGCTTGCATTAAAATGCGATAATATTGAAATCTTGCGAAAATTCTAAAAATTTTACCTCCACTTTTTATGACTTTTCTCGACGTTTTTGACTTCGGCTCAAATTAAAACGCCAAAGTATTGAAATCTTGCGAAAATTCTAAAAAAAT
>JAGFPH010001625.1:104667-121565 GCA_018207615.1 Philaenus spumarius | reverse complement strand
GTTAAAATAGTATACTCGGTAATGCCTCTGAAATGGACGTTGTGCTTCCTCATTTCGTAACTTGTGTTAAAATATTTTGCTTGGTAATACCTATGAAATTGACATTGTGTTTCCTCATTACGTAACTTGTGTTAAAATAGTTTGCTCGGTAATGCCTCTGAAATGGACATTGTGCTTCCTCATTTTATAAATTGTGTTTTTATTCAATATTTTCTATACTTTTGAAGTGTAAATCAGAATATCGCCGTAGAAGTTTACACTTCTCCCGTGTGGTCTTAGACACACTTGGAATTTTTTTTATGTGTCCAACATTTTTGGATTGTAAATTATAACTTACACGTTATTTGTGAATGTTGGCAACCAACAACGAAAACTTTCAAAAACCAAACCCAAAATCGGAGTTTTTTGCGGGCAACTCAATACCAATATAAAAATTACGACTTTTATCAAAATTTCAAATTTTTCAAGTTTTTGTATTTTAAAATTATTGGGAGAGGTGGCCCCCCCCCCCCACCCATAGCGACGGCCCTGAGTGGACGGAAAGGCTATAAACGACCAGACACATTCACTTTTTCCCAAACGAAATCGACTCTATTGTCTCAGAGAAATACTGATCTGTCAGCAGTCACGGGCGTGGTCTTCGACTGGTAATGTTTCATAACCGTACTCACGGCCAATGTAAAGGTTAAAGTATTAATTTTACTGGTTCTCTAGCTGCTTGAGAAACGGAATAAAATGTTAACTTGTTTGTGGGTTGTTTTAATACAAGTGTCGACTACGAGAGGTTTAGGTGCACGGACTCGATGAAATACTGAACCTACAAGAAGCCCAACGCTTACGGAGAACAGTCAGCCCGGTTGGTTGCCGCCAAATCGAGCTTAGCGCGGCGGCCGTTGGGAAGCGCTGGCTGAAAATTTCCCCCCGTCCGTGACTCTTCAATCCTCGGCGACAGGTGTGAACGAGACAGACAATGGCTGGCTCATACTCCTCGTGCAAAGCGGAACTAAGCAGCGCGCGAGACGGGGTTGGAGACCATGGCTATAGAATACAAGGGCTGAACCACTAATTTGATGTTGACGCTCGCCGACTGTCCTAAACTACCTCTCGCCCCCCCTCCTATGTGACGTCACTCTGGTACCATTACACGCCGCGTAAGCACGGTTCGCCTTAGCTCTCACGTGTTATTTGATATAACGTTGCAGACGATAATTCTTTAAAACATTATGCAATACACACAATCACCTAAATTATATGTTTACCAAGTTTGGTGAATACTGAGTAATTATTTTGTTCAGTACAAGTGTTTAAAGAAGGTATATAATTCCGCGAGATTTTCGCCTTCTGACGCATATTTAAGGCTAATTTTTTCGAAGAGGCATTTCACAAATTTCTTAAAAAAATTATGCAATACACACAATCACCGAATTTATATGTTTAGCGAGTTTGGTTAATATTGAGCAATGATTTTTTTCAGTACAAGTGTTTAAAGGAAGTATTTAATTCCGCGAGATTTTCGCCTTTTGGCACATATTCAAGGCTAATTTTCTCAAAGAGGCATTCCATGAATTTCTTAAAAAAATTATACAATATACACAATCACTTAAATTATATGTTTAGCAAGGTATTTATTTATTTAATGTTACGTTGCAGACGAGATTACTTTATGAAATATTACCAAGATTATCAAGTAATATTGTCTGCAGTGTTACTTGAATATTCTAAAAAACACTTTTACCAATAAAGTACATTAGATCAAACATTTTCAGAATGGTGGGATACAAATAAATAAATATATAATACATAAGTAATAATAAAATTTAAACTTAGAGCACCGGTAATTATCGATAACTCAAAATTTAAAAACAACAAATTTTAAGTTATCAGCTTCAAATTAAAATGAAATGAAATGAAATGAAAATGTATTGCTGCTGTTCCTTTTGTACATTAACAAAATCAAAATAATACATAATTTAAAATTACATTAACAAATGAGAAATGATAATTTATCTTGAAAACAAGTACATAAAAATACAAAACCTAAAAATGTTTAAATATATACAGTACAAAAAGGAAAACAATTTAAACCACTTCGATGTAAACATTAAAAATATTATTTATTTAATGTAAAAGTTGCAAGCGAGATTACTTTATGTTGAAAAGTTACCAAAGTCCTCAAGTAATTTCTTCTGCAGCTATAAAGTTAGAATGTTTAAAAAAAAATGTTTACTAGCAAAATGCACTTAAAATTGTCAAAATAATTAGATATAAATAAATATATAAAATAAAAATAATTATAATCAAATTTAAACCTAGAGTAATAAAATTATTGATGACAAAAATAAAAAAAAACCTTACTTTAAGTTAAACTTCTAGACTAAATTAAATTGCACAGTGTCAATTTAAATTTAAATAGTTCAATTGTTTAAATTCAACTATTAAATTAAGTATTCCCTAAGGCCTAGGGAAGGAAAATTTCTATAAAGCAGTTTTATTTTATTTTTTAAATATTTTATCAAAGCAGTAATTATTATGTCATGTGCATATCTGCATATAAGCTACTCATTATGTATAAGTATTTATAACTTTTATGCGTTTTATTTTATAAGTATTACACATGTTTTATTAAACTGCAGTAGGCCTATGACATTCAAGTTTTGGTGGTGTATTGTAATAAATACAATTATTTTCAATAATGTGACACATTTTGTTCAATTTCGTATTTAGTTTTCAGAAATGTTTCAGAGAATCAAATTAAATAAACGGTACCAGGAACTGGCACATACTTTCTCACAAGCATATTTAAATTACTAAACAGATTCACTGTGACTTGTAGGGTGGGGTAGGAGAGTTTTTTTTTATTAAAGTTTGAGATTAACTAATAAATATTATTATTATTATCTAGACAGAAAACTATTCAAACGATTTCGAACAAATTTGCACCAAACACGTCAATTAGGTCTTTATAGATGCACGTAAAAAAATTTAAAATATTTTTGAAAAACAACCCTCTTTATGGCAAAAAAACCCCCAAAAATCAGTTATTCTTATTATAATTAGCTAAACGAGAATTTTTAGAAAGATGCGGGTTTTTGCATATGGTAGGGCACATTAAAGGCTACAAATGTGCCAAATTTTATCAAAATCGTTAGAGCCGTTTTTTTGTAAAAAAAATAATAACTGATTTTTTGGGGGTTTTTTGGCCAAAAAGGGGGTTGTTATTCAAAATTTTTCAAAACCGTTTTTCGTGCATCTATACAGGCCTACTGGACATGTCTGGTGCAAATTTGGTTGAAGTCGATCGAATAGTTTTCTCTCTAGCTTTGTATACTTTTTTTAAAGTTGGAGATTAACTAATAAATATTATTATTACTATATAGAGAGAAAACTATTAGATCGATTTCAAACAAATTTGCACCAAACACGTCAATTAGGTCTTTATAGATGCACGTAAAAAGGTTTTGAAACATTTTGAAAAACAACCCCCTTTATGGCCAAATAACCCCCAAAAATCAGTTATTATTATTATTATTATTAGCTAAACGAGAATTTTTAGAAAGATGAGGGTTTTGCATATGGTAGGGCACATTAAAGGCTACAAATAAGCCAAATTTTATCAAAATCGTTAGAGCCGTTTTTTTATAAAAAAATAATAGGCTAACTGATTTTTGGGGGTTTTTTGGCCAAAAAGGGGGTTGTTATTCAAAAATTTTCAAAACCGTTTTTCGTGCATCCATACAGGCCTATTGGACATGTCTGGTGCAAATTTGGTTGAAATCGATCGAATAGTTTTCGCTCTAGCTTTGTATACATACAGACATACATACAGACATACAGACATACATACAGACAGACATTTTGTAAAAACCATTTTTTTTTGTACTCAAGGGGTCCCAAAACGGATATTTCCACAAAAATCTCAACATCTATTTTTTTTCAATCACTATACTTTCTCTATACTATAGTATAGTGAGAAAGTAAAAAGTATTCTAACATTAGTACACTACAACGGTTTATTACCTACAAATTAGTTTTATTGTAACCCTGTCTTCTTCTTACATCTTTAGACTAATTGCTTACAGTCTACTTATTGCTTTGTGTAGTGTTAATACTAAAATTAAAGAAGATCGCCTCATAAAAATGTTACAGGTTAGCTAAGAAATTGAAATTATTGTAGCAAAGAATAATTATGAGAAGCAGTGGGAACGGAGCATTAGTTACCACCGTGACGTCATCACACGGGCAGCACGGGAACGCTTTCCTTGGCGGGCTGGTCTAGCCCTTGTATTCTATAGTCCTGGTTGGAGACTGAGGTGGAAACAAATTCAAGTAATACATTTCGTTGACCAGGCAGCTATTCAGAGCAAATTTGAATAGGCCGATTTCCCAAATTGAAACCCTAAAACCTAGAAACTTAAGTTTGGAAATTCGTTCAACTCACCTTAGCGGTTCAGCTGCGTGGTCCAATTATTACACAATCAATTCGGATAAATTAGAATTCTGACTGAAAGACAGACAATAAACATTCATATTCGAAGGTTCTTTAAAATAATTCGCAAATCCTTATGTATAATAAGTGAAGCAGTTTTTTGTGAAAACAACTCATCCGTTATTACTGGACCAAATTTAATGTTTGAGCTATCAAAAAATTCGTCTCATTTCGAAGTTTTGCAATAAGGTTTTAGATGTAAAAAATTCTTATCCTTAATGGCGTGAGCTAATCTCAAAGGTCGGGGTTTCCCCACAAGATTAACATGGAACTAATTTAAAAACAATTTCTATACAAAACAGTTGTTTATAATAAGAAACAAACTAATCCAGCTGCTTTCGTGGAAGTAAATAATGAGTTTTAAATAACAGATAATACAGTTGATTCGGATGTCCAGCTTTTAGTACAAAATAATATTTAAGTTAGGCCTGTACTGTACCAACTCATGTTTCAACACACACAAACCAATAAAAACTTGCGTTAAGGAATTTTAAAATAAGAAAAAACTATGTTACATCCTAATTAAAAATAAATAAGACATATAGTAGGCCTATTTGTTGATAATATACGGTAATTGATAGTGAGTAACTTTTTGGTTAGGTTTTTGATTAAGAACCTGAGCCTTACTGGTTCTTTTAACCTTTGTTATAACTGATGTTATAAAATATACGAAATTTTTTTTAATCCTACACCTTTATTATAAACTAGGGGAGACCCCTGCGTGCTCCGCACGCCAACCCCCAACGTAACCTTCTAAAAACATGTTATGTTTTATTTATAATAAAGGTGTAGGATTAATAATAACCTCAAAACTAAGACGGTAAATAATGTTAAATGTTCAATTTAAATTATTTCTTATATTTTAAAACAGTTATAATAACGGTTAAAAGAACCAGCAAGGCTCAGGTCTACTCTTTAAAATCCTAAAATAAAAGCTAGAATTACAAAAATAATTGCTTCAAATTTTGAAATCAGCTGTTAATGGAAATATTGGAGCAAATATATTATCTGTTATTTTATTCAATTGGTTGCTATGGTAATAAATGTAAATACATGTGTTGCTTTATCATTCTAGTCCTAACCTAAGAATTTTTCCGATTAAATTTATAATTATTGAAATAAAAAAAGGTTTTTATCGAAATGAATCATAGCCTATATTACTCAGGGATAGTGTAGCTTTTTATTAGTAAAACTATTTTTTCAATCGGTTCAGTAGTGCCAGAGATTACCCCCTACATACAAACAAACAAACAAATAAACAAACAAACAAACAAACAAACAAACTTTACCTCTTCATAATATTAGTATAGATAGATAAAACATAACATATGCTTTTGGAAGGGGGTTGGCGTGCGGAGCACGTAGGAGTCTCCCCCAGTTATAAAATAGTGAAATATGAGCGAAGTAAGACATTTAAGTTGAAAAATAACTAACACAATATCAAGATTATCATAGTAATTATTCAATTAATATTATTCATTTGTTATCAAGGGTATAAGTACAGTAATTAGATGACCCTGAACATAAAGCAACAATTATTAAAGTATTTTTAATGAGTAAATACTGACCGCATTAAGTAAACTGTTTACATGTGCTAAAGACTTAATGCATACAATAAACAATAATTATTATTATAAAGTCAAAAGGTAAGTTTTAGAGGTCACATTTAAATATTCATACAAAGCTAAATAATTCGACCACGCAATGTATACATAACTTATAAGAAGCTAAACGCTTAGGCTTCTTTTATTCACCGCGGCAGGTCGCAGCGGTCCGTCACTGCGGCCGATCGCTGTCCCAAATTTGCGCGCGGCAAGTCGCTGCGATCGATCGGTGTCGCGTGGAGGGGGTAAAAGTGCTGCCAACCACATTCGGCAGTCACTCAGCGAATGTGCACACGAACACTGAATCCCTGACCGTACACATAATGGATCCGTGTGTTTTGGCGTATGCATATTTACGATTACAGTCAAAAAAGCGACCAAAGAGGCGTTGGAAAGTGCACCCCATAAATCAAGCTCGATATGGTGTCGTGACGTTCGAGGTGGCTTGGGTTGGCAGCAATGCGAGAGCGGGAGCGGGGTGCCGCGTGGAATAAACGGTCCTATACAACCCAATGCATATAGGAACCGCTCGCTGCCAGCGATTTCTAAGTGCAGGCGACTGAATTTACAAAACGCTGCGACACACGCTACTTCTGAGACCGCTCCTTTTTTAATAAAAGTACCTATTTAGGGCAATGCACTTACAAAATCGCGGCGACAGGCCGCTGCGACCTGCCGCGGTGAATAAAAGAAGCCTTATGGAGAACAGTCAGCCCGGGTGGTTGCCGCCAAATCTAGCTTAGCTCATTCTTTGTCCCACTCACACTTGCCGTACCGACGACAGTAGCGCTCTCGTTACCTGGCGGCTGCCACGTTAAGCTTGTCAGATTCAAATAAAAGCAAGCTGAATCTTTAACACGGGCGTTGCGCTTCTTATAAGTTCTGTATTCATCGGTTGAACTCGCAAAGGCGCTGAATAGAATTATATAATTTATGATGTTACTACAATTTATTATTATAGGGTGTCCCGTAAATGAAGTGACAAACTTCGGAAAAAGGTTCTAAGGGTCAAAATAAAGAGAAATTCGAGAATAACATTTTTTCCAAAAACGCTTCGTTTTCCAGATATCCGCCATTTTGTTTCTTTTACAAAATTGCGGGTATCTGGAGAACGGTTTGATCGATTGAGTTCAAACTTGGCCTGAAGTTTAACCCAGCAATGACCTATTTTAAGAAAAATAAGCGATTATATCCAATCACGCGTTTTAAAATGGCGGCTGTTTGAAAATTTCACACACGAATTATCCGAAAACTGTATATTTTAACAAAAAAATGTCAAGACACTTTTTTGTAGCCCTTTTGATTCCCTATCGGATGGTGTAACTGTCGAAACAATCGGATGAAGGATAATGGTTTGGTTATGTGTAATAATGTTTTCGTTCAACTCGGCACAAACACAGTATACCCAACAATATTATGCTTACGTATGCTGTCATTATCTTTAAGTTGGCTATTATCCTTCATCCGGTTGTTTTGACAGTTGCACCTTCCGATAAGTTGGCTAAAGTTACGGTTTTTGAGTAATTTAGGTTTGAAATTTTCAAACAGCCGCCATTTTGAAACGTACGATTGGATATAATCGCTTGTTTTTCGTAAGATACCGGTATATCGTTGTTAGGTTAAACGTCATGCCAAGTTTGAACTCAATCGGTTAAACCGTTCTCTATATATTAATTATTTTGTAAAAGAAACAAAATGGGAGATATCTGGAAAACGAAGCGTTTTCGGGCTTGTTTGTATAAACTCTTTACTTATGGGACACCCTGTATACATGCTGGGTTTTTTTAATTACACCCCAAAACGTGTTCTGAGGACCATGATCGGTGCTCATTTACAACTCCCTACCTTAGGTCTCACCATAAGGGTCGCCGCAATAGCTCATCTCTCCTACGGAAATTCGCCTTTAAATCAAAACTACTCGATCTTTTGCAAACCAAAATGTACCATTTTGCCGGAGTACTATATCAGTATTGCGTCAAAAAAAAAAAAAAAAACAACAACAACAGCACTAACTAGTTGTACGAAATAAAAACCACAGAAGAGGGTTGGTAAACCTACCTGTTGCAGGAGTAATGGGACACGCAAGAATCTGTGCTCCGGCATTGTCACCCGGTTGCTAAGCGGTCAGCTGTTCACAACGCAACAACCGTAGAACAGCTGTTTTCAAACTGGTAGGGTAAAACAGGTTTTTGTTGAGTAGGCTTGTTACAAAACCCTACTGCCGTGGTTTATTGTATTTTAATTTTGAACTTTGTGTGAATATTTAAATCTAACCTCTAAAAAAACATTTGACCTTTAAATAGAAATTAATTGTTTCTTTTGCACTCGATGTGTAAAAAGTTGACTTAATGTTAGAGTGCTAAATGCAATAATTATTTACATAATTAACGACTTTAATTGTTAGTCTTTGTTCAGGGTCATGTAGTTAGTCGTTGACCTACCCTGGGTAGAATTTCAATAAATGAAATAGTATATTAATTGAATAATGAGTACCTACGCTAATCTTTACGTGATAGTTATCATTTTAACTTAAATGACTTATTTCGCTCATATTCCATTAAGGGTCTGCTCCAGTAAACGAGAAAGCAACCGGAAACGCAATAGCTTCTCACTATATCCCTATCTAAACAGTGCAATTTCTTGCAGCTGAACGCTTTGACGTTGCCTCATTTCAAACCATTTTATAAGTCTACATTTCGTAATTGAGTGTTGAAAAAAAACTGAATATCTCTTATATAAAATGCAATGTCCTGACTGATGATCAACGCAGAGCCGATTCTATTGAAGCTAGAGACTTGAAATTTGGAAGGTACATCCGTCCAATAATGTAGAGGCGTACTAAGAAAGGATTTTGCAAAATTTTGAATTTAAAGGGTAGAAAATGCGAAAATTCATCCCTACCATAAGCAGCCATATAACAGATGAAACAGCTGATTCGTATTTATTAATGTGTTATTCTGGTTACTATGGTGATTATTCCAAACTCTTTCAAAAAACGTGTGTTGATTTTATAATAATAGGCCTAACCTAAAATTGTGTTAAACCTTTGGTCCAAATAAACTGTTTTATTTATAACGTGTAACAATAATATAATGTTAAATTGTAATATTAGATGTATTAATTATTATATTTCATAGGTTTTAAAGGCCTAACCTAAAATTGTATTAAACTTTTGATTCAAATCAGTTGTTTTATTAATTATGTGTAACACTCATTAGGCCTATGTTGAATTACACGGGATACGAATTACAGGATGTTGAATTACACGGGATACGAATTACAGGCTTTCAAAGTTTCAAATTAAGCAATAGCGAAGCATTGCCGGGTCCACTAGTTCTTTATAAAATTTCGGATCCGGCTTGCAAATTATTTTTCATTATTAATTTTTTATTGTGTTAGGAAAAAAATTCAAACCTTGCACTTACAAACTGTCAACTACATAACAAATCAAAAGCATTAAACAAAATGTAAATTGCAAAACGGATGCGTATTGTGACTGTGCTTAAAATGAGACCTTGCAAAGAACTTTATGATAAAAAATAAACGAAATAAATGGTTTGAAATTTAACATTGCTCTTATGGGATAAAAATCCAAGCTGGCCGCCACTACAGCAGACCCTTAATAGTGAATTTCCATATAATCCAGTCAAATTGTATTTTTCGCAGGAAGGTTTTGGGGTAGTTTTGGTTTTTTCCATTTTATATGTTTTTTGGGACGCTGAATCCGAATCTGAGGTTCGCGTACAAAATTTCGTGACGGAACATTGAAAAAAATGCAGAAACAAGTAAAAAATCTCATGTTTTCTCGGTTTTTTTGGTTATAACTCGAAAACTATCAACTTTTCGTAAATAATCTCCCTATTCAAAAATAAAGTACTTAAAATTTCCTACAAATTTCATTCCTTAGGTTGTTTTTTTTTTTTTGACGAACCGTTGGGGCTCGAGCGCTAATTGAAAATTGGCGTATTTCGGCTGTCTTCCCAAAACCCACTTTTCACTCTAAAATTTGAGTTTATTATATTTATTGAGTATATTATATTTATGTTTATTGAGTAGACCAATTTCCGAAATAGTTGGTCGAAACCCTTAAGTTCGGACATTATATTTATGTTTATTGAGTAGACCAATTTCCCCAAATAGTTGGTCGAAACCCTAAAGCATATAAACTTAAGCGGTTCGGCGTCGTGATCGAATTATTTACAATATAATTGTTGGAAGAATAAGTCGGACTTTGAGGTTAAGCAATATTTGTCTTTAAAGCATGAGCTAGATTACTTACAAAACGAGGAACAGCATGACCACTTTCAGGAATTCGTTCTTACCTGAAAAATACAATTTTAGTTAATAAATCGTCCATTTTAATATAATATATATAACTAAATATTAATATATTTATTGCCTATGATAATAACAATCAGATAATTAATTGTCAACACATTTATTTTAAAACGTAGTTTATTGAAAAGTAGTTTTGAATTTATTAAACTAGATGTACGTAATTATTTTTCATACAGCTGTTCAATAAAGTGTGTTCAAACAGCAGTGCGCAAACTAAACTACATGTGTTCAGCGTCAAGTAATTATACCTCTTTGTTTTACTTTACCGCATCTAGGGTGCAAAGTAAACAGTTGATGTAGGCTATGTTTTGAAAATTTTGATTGTTGTGCTGCTCTTGGTGGCACATATGTGAACTACAATACTGTCTGGAATATACAGAACGTTTGTCAACTAGATTGTACTGTTAATACGTTTTCTTTAGTAAAACAGATCTTTTTAAAAACTAAAACACTGGTTTAAAATGCAGCTGGTAGGAAAAACGTTGTGTGTATTACGGGTGCAAAGTTTACTTGGTCACCCTCAAACAAAGCCGGCCCGACCATATTTTTGCGCCCTTGCGGACCTGCAACCCCGGAAATTTTTTGAAAATAATACTGCCTAAAACGTGTTTTTGCTAATTTCTTATGGTAAAAGCAAAAAAAAAAAAAAATTGTGCAACCACACCAAACGGTAAATATAAGTACTGTATCATGATGTAAAAATAAATAAGTACATGTAACTGAATCTAGCTGAATAACTATGCACATCTAGCACTAGAGATCGTGCTAAAACTTAAACAACTTTGAAGTTTAAACACAAAAGTAAACTTTTCTATTATTTTTAATGGACAATTCTTTAATTAACGCACAGTATTAGTTCCGGATTGCAACGCACGCAGCGTCGCGGCGTCTACACACCATTCTGCGATGGCGAGGGGCGCTGTGACGCCAACCAAAGTTGATGAGGGCGTGGTCACCCCTATCGTAAGAGGACTATTAGTAATGTAATAACAATCAATGGATCTCGTGTTTTATGTTCCATTCGCCAGAAAATTTGATTTTAACGGTTTATTACAAAACCAACTTTACTAATAACAGTTTTATGAAAGGGGAAACATTTACTGGTACCTTTGGCGCCCAGTGCGGGGCTCGGTTTCGGCTACGCCTCAGGCGTCAAATGTTTATTTCGTGTGACAAACTCAACTTGTCAGCCTTGATACACAAATGTGAAACAGTTCAATACGTTGACCCCAATATTTCATTTACATAAATCTGTTTTTACGAAATATTTAAGTAATAAAGAATAATATAAATGGTAGGCTAACTCTCGAACGAAATCGTACAGTTGAGGTTGGGCTCCCCTCGACAGTGTCAATATTACCCCTATCCTACGCTGAAGAGAAAATAGGGGGAATTGTTAACAGGGGTGCCTAGATTTGAACTGGATAATATTGGATCAGATGTTACAAAACGTACAATAGCATACCGACATTTACAGCGTGCAAAATACGCTGACTTGAGTTTTTAACATGATCCTACTAATTGACAAAAAGTTTTGCACTATCAGGCGTATCGCCTCTAGCGTTGTTGCTATAATAGGCCTACTCTAAACATACGCTCCCAAACATACGAGACGCCCGCATCTATATTATATTGGACATCATAAATCCTGCAGCTAATAAAAGGCCCACTTACGTGATATGCATTGTTCCATTATCTCCTGCGCTTAAAGTTTCAAAGTGATATTATTGTCTGTACAAGACGATTTTGTTTCCTTAAGGCTAGGCAGACCCAGCCAACAAATTGAATTTCAACTCCCATAAGAGCAATGTTAAACGCGTAACAAGATTACTGGAGTAATAATGATCAGACAATTATTATGAATAAGTCATTTTAAAGGCTAGTAGAGTCCGAATGTGGATATCATTTAGTTTTTACATGCTTTTCTTCAACTTACTACCGTTCAACCGATGGACTGGTGCGTGGACCGGTGCACGGTCGCCTCGGGTCTTTCCGGATCGCCTCGGGCTGCTCCGTACAGCACATCGCGTTACGACTGCGTTCTCGCACACGTATATTAAACAAAAAATTAACCCTCAGAGGTGGGGGGGGGAGGGTTCGTTGAGGACCAAAAATTTTCGGAAAAATCAAATTTATGACTATAAAATAAATGAAACAAATTTGTTTTTTAAACATGCTTTCCTATCCATGAATAACATAAATAGACTCCAAGAAAAATATAAAAAATAACCCACATATTTTTGGGTGTGTTTATTTTGTGAAAAGTAAAAAGATTGCAAGCTATCAAGTCTCATTACAATATCAGATTCACTGAGGAAGAATAAATTTTATATGTGGGTTATTTTTATTTTTTAGGTCGAGTCTACTTATCTTACTCATAGAAAGGAAAGCATGTTTAAAAAAAAATTCATTTATTTTTTAAAATTTGTGTTTAGCTAAATTTGTTCTTTCTTAAATCAAAATCAAAGTTTGCGATTTTTCTTATTTAACAATGCAAATATCAAAAATGTAAAAAGTTTCCCACATTTAAAGTTTAATTACCTTCCGAATAAAAGTAATTAAATAAATTTAGATAGTTTATAAAGAGAAAATCCGCTTTATTGTGTAAGCATGTACGCGCCGAATTTGTGTTCCTACTCGAGTGTTTAGCCTGCACTCTGGTGGTTATCACTTCAACTTGTTGCTCGCAGAGGAATAATAGAAAAATAATATATCCGTTCATTTTGAATGTGTGAGAGAAAGCTGTGTTTAATAACACATATTCAAATAAATTGTCACGCATGCTCAATTTATAGTACGTTTACAGTCGGGGTTTCGTCCGTAACACTCTAGTTTCCGCCTTTGTGAAGCTGACCTACATTTGCTAGCGGAAGAATGAAACGCACACAACATATAGGCCTACTGAACAGCGATAATTCCCGATTGTATCGACCTTTTCAGATCCGGTTTGTTGCATTGTTTTCCGTAAATCTTTAAAATGGTGTGTAAATAGGCTGTCATTAAAGAATTTCTTCTGACACAAGATGGGCCGCACTCCCAAGGCCACTGTCATTGTTGACAAGTTGTTATTAAGACTTAAGTGACACTTTGTATAAACACACAGCCTAAACTGAGCAAGACAAACTTTCACCTTCAACAGTCATACATGATTAATTCAAACAATATATTTTCTCAAACAGTTGGATTGGCTTTCGATTTGATAACATTTCAGTCATATTCGAAAAGGCAAAAACGAAAAGAAAAGAAAAGAATTCGTGAATTCCTTAGGCCTAGACGTTTCGAGCAAAATTTCAGCAAAGTTTTAATAAGAATCATTTAATATTTGGATGAAGGGAACAAATATTTCTGAGTTGACCGCAGCTCTCCAAGTGGATGAGTTGTACACTACTAACATTGAGTTAGTGTGCGTCTCATTCTTCCGCTAGCAAATATAGGTCAACTCATAAAGGCGGAAACTAGAGGGTTACAGATGTAACCCTGACTTTAAACGTAATGAAATGCGCATGCGTGACAATGTCTGCGAGTATGTGTTATTAAACACAGCTTTCTCTCGCACATTCAAAATTAACGGATATATTATTTTTCTAGTATTCCTAAGCGCTGATGTGATAACAACCAGAGTGTAGGCTAAACACTCGTTTAGAAACACAAATTCGGAGCGTACATGCTTCCACAATAAAGAAGATTTTTTCGTCATAAATTATCCAAATTTATTGAAATTACTTTTATTCGAAAGGTAATTAAACTTCAAATGAGGTGAGCTTTTACTTTTTTTATATTTGCAATATTGAATAAGGAAAACATTGCAAACTTGAATTTTTAGTTCAGTCAAAGAACAAAATTAAAAAAACTAAATTATATCCACATTCAACCTGCTTAAGCCTCATTCATGTCATAACCTGCTTAAAATTACATATCAACACAAAAGCGAGTGTACGTCCGTACGTACGTACGTCAGTAACATATAATAGACCAGCTGATTGCATTTATAGTCTGTAGTATATTTAATAAAACCCAGCGTGGATTATACTTTGGGGTTATGTTTACAACTTCAACCATTATAATTTTATGTGAAGTTGATTTTTTACTTTCTCACTATACTATAGTATAGAGAAAGTATAGTGATCACAAAAAAATCGATGTTGAGATTTTTGTGGAAATATCCGTTTTGGGACCCCCTGAGTCCAAAAAAGTGGTTTTTACAAAATGTCGGTCTGTATGTATACAAAGCTAGAGCGAAAACTATTCGATCGATTTAAAAAAAAATTGCACCAGACATGTCAAGCAGGCCTGTATAGATACACGAAAAAAGGTTTTGAAAAACAACTCCCTTTTTGACCAAAACCCCCAAAAATCAGTTATTTTTTTTGTAAAAAACAGATCTAAAGATTTTGATAAAATTTGGCTTATTTGTAGCCTTCAATGTACCCTACCATATGCAAAAAACCGCATCTTTCTAAAATTCTCGTTTAGCTAATAATAATAACTGATTTTTGGGGAGTTTTTTGGCCATAAAAGAGGTTGTTTTTCAAATTTTTTTAAAACCTTTTTTCGTCCTTCTATACAGGCCTAATTGACATGTCTGGTGCAATTTTTTTTTAAATCGATCGAATAGTTTTCGCTCTAGCTTTGTATACATACAGACCGACATTTTGTAAAAACAACTTTTTGTGTTTGGTGCAAATTTCTTCGAAATCGATCAAATAGTTTTCTCTCTAGATAATAATAATAATATTTATTAGTTAATCTCCTACTTTAACAAATCACCTCTCTTACCCCACCTACAATTATGAAGTCACATTTAATCTGTTTAATAATTTAAATATGTTTGTGAGAAAGTATGCGCCAGTTCCTAATACCCAGGGCCGGCGAGAATTGCTAGCCTAGTACCGTTTATTAAATATGAGTTATAGAACTAATGTATGTTATAAACACATTACTTATTCGTTTAACTTCGGAAACATTCGTACATCTTCGTATAACATATATCGATTATTAATTTCTTCACTATAATATTAATAACATCTAAATCATTTTTGATTTACCAATATGAAATAAAAAGCAATTAAAAGATAATATTTGTACATTTCTTTAAATATGTATTAACGTATATTAATTTTTTTTTAAATACAAATAGGCCTACAATTTTATAATTTTTATAATTGTGCACATTTACCGAGTTAAAATCTCCGTCAGTATAGTTAGGTAGGCCTAGATAAAGTCTGTTGTTTTTAAATAGTATTTTTTTTAAATGATGTATTTCTGATGTGTATCTAATTAATCTGCCTGTGATTTTTCACGGGGCTTACTTGTTCAGAATAGGTAATTGTCTGATCATTATTACTCCAGTAATCTTTTTACGCGTTTAACATCGCTCTTATGGGAGTTGAAATTCAAGATGGTGGCTGGGTTTCTTCGACTGTACAGTCTCGTTTGAAATACGAGCGTTCTTTTTATTTTGTTTACGCAGAATAAAACAAGAAGGGCAGTACGGTGTCTTCAGGTAGAAATATTTAGATACGATAGTGGACAAAGAACACGTACGACTTCACGCCTTGAGATTAAACAAACTAAGCAACCTTCGCTCTGCGATAACAGATTAGCTTACTTAATCAAATACCAGAACGGTTACACGGAGACAACTTTCAACCCTACCGCGAGGAATAGAAAGGAATAAAAACAACTGTGTATTTGTACAACATAATCTGCGACAAAGTTCCAGCAAAACTGATTCAAGAGTCGATATTGGTGCAAGTTTTCATAATCGGACCACGCAGCCGAACCGTTGTTGTGTGTCGACCGAATTTCCGAAATTAACCTTACATACAGTTTCAACCATTTCGGAAATTCATGAACAGCTGCATCCGTTTACAAGGCCGCCAGGAAATCTTTTCGGAGGGCGGTCAGGTCAGGACCGGGGATTTGAATTTAAACCCTTTTAACACGTTCACTGCTACGGACGCACATGTGAGCTTGACACTGAACACTGTGAGAAGCGGCCGACGCACAGTGCATTGCATGCCAACCCCCGTATTGGGAGTACTTTCAATATATAATTCATTGCGTGCTTCGCACGCCATCCCCGTATTGGCTAAATTTTCAATACAGCGAGCATTGCGTGCTACGCACGCCAACTCCGTGTTGAGAGAATTTTTAATACACAATGCATTGCGTGCTTCGCACGCCAACTCCGTATTGGCAGAATTTTCAATACACAAAGCATTGCGTGCTTCGCACGCCAACCCCCGTATTAAGAGTATTTGCAATACATAATATATTGCGTGCTTCGCACGCCAATCCCGTGTTGGGAGAATTTTTAATACACAGAGCATTGCGTGCTTCGCACGCCAACCCCGTATTGGGAGAATTTTTAATACACAGAGCATTGCGTGCTTCGCACGCCAACCCCGTATTGGGAGAATTTTCGATACACAAAGCATTGCGTGCTTCGCACGCCAACCCCGTATTGG
>JAGFPH010001625.1:49014-61041 GCA_018207615.1 Philaenus spumarius | reverse complement strand
ATGCTCTGAGTATTGAAAATTCTCCCAATGCGGGGGAGTTGGCGTTCGAAGAACGCAATGCTCTATGTATTGATAATACCCCCAATAGGGGTTGGCGTGCGAAGCACGCAATGAATTGTGTATTGAAAATACTCCCAAGACGGGGGTTGGCGTGCAAGGCTGCGTGTATTGAAAATTCTTCCAATACGGGGGTTGGCGTGCGAAGAACGCAATGCTCTGTGTATTGAAAATTCTAACAATACGGGAGTTGGCGTGAGAAGCACGCAATGCTCTGTGCATTGAAAATTCCTCCAATGCTGGGGTTGGCGTGCGAAGCACGCAATGCATTGTGTATTGAAAGTACTCCAATATTGGGGTTGGCGTGCGAAGCATGCAATGCTCTGTGTATTGAAAATACCCCCAATACAGGGGTTGGCGTGCGAAGCACGCAATGCTATATGTATTGAAAATTCTTCCAATGCGCGGGAGTTGGCGTGCGAAGCACGCAAGGCTGCGTGTATTGAAAATTCTCCCAATACGGGGGTTGGCGTGCGAAGCACGCAATGTATTGTGTATTGAAAGTACTCGCAATACGGTGGTTGGCGTGCGAAGCACGCAATGCTTTATGTGTTGAAGATACACCCAACACGGGGGGTTGGCGTGCGAAGCACGCAATGCTCTGTGTATTGAAAATTATTCCAATACGGGGTTGGCGTGCGAAGCACCCAATGCTCTGCGCATTGAAATTGCTACCAATACGGGGGTTGGCGTGCAAAGCACGCAATGCTTTGTATATTGAAAAAACTCCCATACGGGGGTTGGCGTGCGAAGCACGCAATGCTTTGTGTATTGAAAATTCTTCCAATACGGGGGTTGGCGTGCGAAGCACGCAATGCCCTGTGTATTGAAAATTTTCCCAATACGAGGGAAGGAGTGCGAAGCACGCATGCATTTAGTATTGAAAATACCCCCAATACGGGGGTTAGCGTGTAATGCACTGTGCGTCGGCCGCTTCTCATAGTGTTCAGTGTCAAGCTCACATGTGCGTCCTTAGCAGTGATTAAAAGGGTTTAAATTCAAATAACCGGACCTGACCTGACCTTCTCCCGAAAAGAGTTTCTAGCTACGGCCTTGCTGCCAATATTAGGATGAAGCTGCTTTCTGCCAACTGTAATCTATTGAGTCATTGTAACCGACTCTTTGCTTTCTAGATACAAACTGCATTTAACTGCAAACTGACAGAATCCACGTCGTTAAAGTTGAACGCCGTTTTTAACGTCTTTTTTATCTCCGTCTAACATTTACGCGGCATTAAAACAATAAGTGATGATGTTTTTATAGATTTAAAAAGCATTGAATTTAGTAATCCGCCTTGTTTAAATGCATAAATACACGTTCATTTTATACGTTTAGCCTCTGGGATTGCGAAATTCAACAGATAAATAGATTAACAGTTCGACCACGCAGCTGAACCGCTGACGTGAGTTGAGCGAATTTCCAAAATTAAATTTATATACTTCGGGGTTTCAACTAATTTGGGAAATTGATCTACTCACGAAGGCGCTGAATATCTGCCTGTGTGTACGAAATATATTAGTAGAATTTTTTTGCACCTAAGCCTCCAGCCTCCAGTTCAGTATAGATCTAACCTAAGGTTGTATGATCCAAATCAACGGTTTTATTTGTAATATGTTCGTATTATACAATCCACTAAGGGAAACCCCTGCGTGCTCCGCACGCCACCGGTGGAACCTTCTATACACATAATCATGTTATGTTTTCTTTATAATAAAGGTGTAGGATTAATAATAACAACAAAGTTAAGTCGGTAAATAATGTTAAATGTTCAAATCAAATTATTTCTTATATTTTATAACAGCAGTTATAAATAAAGGTTAAAAGAACCAGCAAGGCTCAGGTCTACTCTTTGATAAAAACCTAACCTATAACTTAGAAGTACAAAAAATTGCTTCACAGTTTGAAATCAGCTGTTAATGCAAAGATTGAAGCAAACAGCTGTTTTATGTGTTATTTTATTCAATTGGTTGATATTGTAACGAATGTAAATACAGTACATGTGTGTTACTGTGTTACAGTACATGTGTTACGTATTGGGAGTATCTTCAATACACAATGCATTGCGTGCTTTACACGCCTACCCCCGTATTGGGAGTATCTTCAATACACAATGCATTGCGTGCTTTACACGCCTACCCCCGTATTGGGGGTATCTTCAATACACAATGCATTGCGTGCTTCACACGCCTACCCCCGTATTGGGAGTATCTTCAATACACAATGCATTGCGTGCTTCACACGCCTACCCCCGTATTGGGAGTATCTTAAATACATATTGCGTGGCGTGCTTCACACGCCTACAACCGTTTTGAGAGTATCTGCAATACACAATGCATTGCGTGCTTCGCACGCCTACCCCCGTATTGGGAGTATCTTTAATACACAATGCATTGCGTGCTTCGCACGCCTACCCCCGTATTGGGAGTATTTTCAATACACAATGTATTGCGAGCTTCACAAAGCATTCAGAAAGCGAACTTTTCCAGCCAGTCAGACAGACTTTCGGTCATTTAAGACAAAGGTACTGAATAGCTGACTGCGTGTACGAAATATATTGATAGAATTTATTTGCACCTCAGTCTCCAGGCCCGGGTCACGTGCTGCTTAGTTCCGCTCGCAGCGGAAAAACCCGCTTAGCGAATTCGCACCTCGACCTTGCGGCTTCGGACTATGGACTGCTTTGTTGCCAACGGCCTCGGAACTGAAGCTCCCAACTACTGTCCGTTCACAGTTTAGTTATAGCACGGGCCTTAAGAAGGCTTGCTGCGCTACTACATGATTTAACTACATCGGCTCCTATTCACTACGAAATTGAGTTATGAATATCCTTGTCCCAGTGTTTCATTCAAGATCCAAATTTCTTCATTTCAGAAACGTACCTCATGTTTAAGTAAACCCTATTATGAAGTTTCCTAATAACATAAGGTTGATGTTTTCACGCGGGCTAAGTAGAGTAAGATCTCCGTTTCAATAGCATGGACAATGCCTGGCCGTGCTATCAACTAAACTGTGAACGGACATTAGGTAAAATTCCCCACGTGGATTCGAATCGGGGATTTTACGGGTAATTTATGGCGGAGCCAAAATCTGGGGAAATTGTTTTGTTTGTTTTTCTTTCATATTAGAGCTGACAGTTTGGGGCTCGCTGGTGTCACAGGTTTCCACTTCCAATGCAATTTAATAGTGGTTATCGTCAATGGTTAGTTTAGTAAATGATACATGCTGCACCGTTGTTTAAAATTAATATAATTAATAATTAATATAATATAATTTCGATTGATTTTGTAAATGAAGACCCTTTCGAGACGGTTGGCTTGCGAGATAAACGCCCACTTTACTCCACATTTTGTCAACTACCCAACTAAACGGACGCAGAGTACCTTTATAAAAGACCAGGGGAACCCCTGCGTCCTCCGCACGCCACATGCTTTGGAACCTTCGATACACATAATCATGTTATCTTATCTTCTAAAGCGAGAGATAATTGTCTGTCTGCTAAATGGATCTGGAATCTCCGTCTAAGGATTTTTGATTTTTTGATTTTATATGGGGGCTTTTGGCCACGAGAAATCGATTGGAAATGGTCACCAGTCTGGGAAAAGTCGTTTTCTACGTCTTTTTATTAAATTAAAAAGTGAAATTTGTCCATTTTAAACAATACAAAGCACAGCTGATGCAAATGTTTTCAATGTCATTAAAATAATCATCTGTTTTATTTTAAACTGTATTTTATTAGAGGTTAGCCTAATGTTGTATCTATTTATAGTTACCATGGCAACGAATACTTCTGCTAAATAAACATACCCTTTATTTAGTTGTTTAATGTTATAGGCCTAACCTAAACGATGTTCACGGAAATTTGCAATAATAGTTATTGACGTGAGCGAACTAGGCCCTGCTTATAATCGAGCTTTAGCTCGGTCTCCTGGTACTGTTTTCTTTATAATAAAGGTGTAGGATTAATTGTATCCCCAAAAGATAAGACGGTAAATAATGTTAAATGTTCAAATCAAATTATTTCCTATATTTTATAACAGCAGTTATAAATAAAGGTTAAAAGAACCAGCAAGGCTCAGGTATACACTTTAATAAAATCCTAACCTAAAAGTTAGAAGTACAAAAAATTGCTACAAACTTTGAAATCAGCTGTTAATGGAAATATTGGAACAAACAAATGTTTTATCTGATATTTTATTCAATTGGTTGCTATGGTAATAAATGTAAATACAGTACATGTGTGTTACAGTCTAGGCCTAACTTAAGAATGTTTTTATCGACATGAGTTATAGCCTATGTTACTCAGGGATAGTGTGGCTTTTTATTAGTAAAACTTTTTTTCAATCGGTTCAGTAGTTCCACAGATTACCCTCTACATACAAACAAACAAATTTTACCTCTTTACAATATTAGTATAGAATAATGTTTTTAATTTCCGACAGACGTAAAAAGTATTGTTGTAAATGATTATAATAAATAAAACATTAAATTTGCCACATGTCAGACAGCTGACTCCACAATACCGATTTGGCGCACACAACATGAACTCATTAAACCTACGACCTCAGGAGGTCAAACTGCTATGACAAACATTTTCTTCTAATTACAGGCCACATCTCAGCTGCAGACAGCTATAAGATAATCATTGTTAGCTAATAAAGTTTATGTTTAGAATGCGCGTTTCTCATTCAACCTACCATTATGAGTATACAGGGTGACTATTTTAAGTGTGCCACCATTGGTATATCAGAAGCGACAAGATTTACAGGAAACTTTAAATGGGGGACTTCACCTACTTTTTAGTGGACATTAAAAATATGAATTTGAAATCTCGAAAATATGCCGCCATTTTCTAATATGGCGGCCAACTTTCGAATTTCTTATGAGAACCCCTATTTTTATGACGGATTTGAATTTTACATATGATTTTAAGGCTTTTTTATTCTTGGTATTTTTTTTATAAACTTAATCGTTTAGCCGCTAGGAGCGCTGAAAATTTCAGAAACTCTTATTTTAACAATTATTAAAGAGGCTTATTTTCAATTTGCAAACAATAAAATTTAACTCAAAGTGCAATATGTTTTACAATGGAATGTTAAAAAGCTGTTGCAAATTCATAAATAATTTATTTTATACAAAAAACGTACTTAAATTACTGTTAAAAAATAGCTAACGCAACCACTGTGTATTGTGTAAGAAGATGTATTTATGTGCGCTCGCTTGTATTTATGAAGATGGAGGACACTTTGAAAACCTGCTTTAAGTCATAATTAATTAAATTTAAATTATTTAGTTTTTTGTTTTAAGTTAAAAGCTGTTCTGTTAAAAGTTCCTAAATAGCTTACATGACAACTGTACTATTTTTACAGATTTCTTCTCCTACATCGTTAAGCGTAGGGTACATAGTGCTGTAAGAAACTTCTTTCTATCAAAGCAACAAAATGTTTTGGGGCACAAAAAGGCAGTCAAGATGACTTAAGGGGGCGCTTCCCTGCCCGCCATATTGAATCTTATTCCCATAAGAGCAATGCTACAGAATAAGTAATTTTTTTCCGTTAATTCGTGGAATAAATTTAAAAATTTGGTTTCATTTTGAAGTACTGTCATATGCGGATGTTGATTGCCGAATACATTTTCAGAAACCGTTTTATTGTTTTCATAAACGTATGATATAAATAGTAAAAAATAGTAAATTTTATAAATTTTTTATTCAGTTGCAAAAAGAGATATTGCAAAAATCCTTAGCAATCAACACCCACAATCTATTTTACTTTAAGAAAAAAAAAACAGCTTTCGTTTTTTAACAAAAACAGCTCAAAAATATGCTTAATAGTGAAGGTATGTTTTGGTTATTTAACATTGAAATTGGTACCCAATATCGTAGTTTTGAATGTGGAGAGCCGAGCCTTAATTAATTAATTAACATTCTATTGTAAAACATATGCACTTTGAATTAAATTTTATTGTTTGCAAATTGAAAATATGCCTCTTTAATAATTGTTGAAATAAGAGTTTCTGAAACTTTCAGCGCTCCTAGCGCCTAAACGGTTAAGTTTATAAAAAAAATACCAAGAATAAAAAGGCCTTAAAATCGTATGTAAAATTCAAATCCGTCATAAAAAATAGGGGTTCCCATAAGAAATTCGAAAGTTTGCCGCCATATTGGAAAATGGCGGCATATTTTCGAATTTCAAATTCATATTTTTAATGGCCACTAAAAAGTAGGTGAAGTCCCCCATATAAAGTTTCCTGTAAATCTTGTCGCTTCTGATATACCAATGGTGGCACACTTAAAATAGTCATCCTGTATAAGGCCTACAGGATGTCACGTAAGTAAAATGACAAACTTCAAGAAATAATTAATTACACGGGTCAAAATAAAAAATAATTTTTTTCTAAAAAGACTTTGTTTTCCAGATATCCGCCATTTTGTTTCTATAACAAAATAACTCATATCTAGAAGACGGTTTGACTGATTAAGTTCAAACTTGGCCTGGAGTTCAACTTAACAATGATCTATTTTAAGAAAAATAAGCGATTATGTACGATCACGAGTTTCAAAATGGCGGCTGTTTGAAAAGTTCAAACCCTAATTACCCCAAAACCGTACACTTTAACAAAAAATGTGATACCTCTTTTTTGTTGTAGCCTTTTCAATTCCCTATCGGATGGTGTAACTGCGAAAACAATCGGACGAAGAATGGTTCGACCACGCAGCTGAACCGATGACGCGAGTTTAGCGAATTTCCAAAATTAAGTTTATAGGCCTATGTTTTAGGGTTTCAACCAACAATTTGGGAAATAGGTCTATTCACGACGGTGTTGAATGGCTGCAAACTGGTTCGAACGCCATTCCGCATATTGGGAGTATCTTCAATACAAAATGCATTGCGTGCTTCACACGCCATTCCGCATATTGGGAGTATCTTCAATACACAATACATTGCGTGCTTCGCACGCCATTCCGAATATTGGGAGTATCTTCAATACACAATGCATTGGCTGCTTCGCACGCCAACCCCACGGTAGAATCCACCACAAGGCTTTGAACCGGGTGCTTCTAAGGTATTTTACGTTTTAATTGATTTTGGGGGAACCAAGCCAGCTATAAGGTCGCGTAAATAAAACAAAATGTGCAGAATAACATCCTATCATTTAAATTTGTAGAAAAACTCAAAAACAAATTCATTCTCGTAGGAACAATCTCAAAAAATAGTTTCTTCCGGTCGAAAAACGTGCTTCCGATTGTTGGATTTATTTGGCTAACGAACTCGTCCGAGCGACGTAGACATGTGTACCAAATTTGAACCAAATCGGACTTAACTTTATTTTGAGAACCACCCCTAAATTGCTATCAAATAAAGCCTAACCCATTCTTTATTCTGGGAGGGGGGGGGGTGAGAACCACCCCTAAATTGCCATAAAAAAGTCCAACCTATTCTTTATTCTGCAATTGTTTTGAACATAAAAACAAAATAATAAATAAATGTTTTGGTAGTTTTTTATTAAATTTTGTTTTAGATTATATAAGTAAACAATAATAACTGTTACTCATACTGGCAAACATTTTCTTTTTACGCCCTTCTACAAATGCTTTTTGTCAACAGAAAATAAAGAAGAGTTAAATTTTAGGATTCACGATTTTTATTTGTTTATTACTAAGTTATTATTTGTTTAGGTTCACAAGTTATGATTAAACTAGTAAGTCCTGTGAAAAATCACAGGCAGATTAATTAGATACACATCAGAAATACATAATTAAAAAAAAAAAAAAACTCTATCTAGGCCTACTAACATAACTATGCTGACAGAGATTTTTAACTCGGTAAATGTGTACAATTATAAGAATTATAAAAGTGTAGGCCTGTTTCTTAAAAACTTTGATTTATATACGTTATTGTATATTTAAAGATACAAATATTATCTTTATTTGCTTTTTATTTCATATCGATAGATCGATAGATCAAATGATTTAGAAGTTATTAATATTATAGTGAAGAAATTAATAATCGATTATGTTTATATGTTATAAGAAGATGTACGAATGTTTCCGAAGTTAAACGAATAACTATTTCTACTTTAAATTTGTATAAACAAATATATTGATGATAAAAGGTTGTATGCCGTTTATAATCTCAAAGCAAATTTAACGTATATTATAGCATATATTAGTTCTATAACTCATATTTAAACAAATCATCTTCACAAGAAATTATAATGATTGAAGTTGTTAACATAACCCCAAAGTATAATCTACGCTGGGTTTATTAGCGAATTTCCATAGGAAAAATGAGCTATTGCAGTGGCTCTTATGGTGAGACCCAAGGTCGGGAGTAGCAAATGAGCACCGATCATGGTCGCCAGAACACGTTTTGGGGTGTCAAAAAAATGCATATATATATATATATATATATATGAATATAATATATATATATGTTCGCACTCTAGCGGCCGCATTTTAAGTCAGATTTGGTCCAAATTTGGTACACGTGTTGGTTGTCTATGTGGCTCAAACGAGTTCGTTAACCAAAAAAAATCCAACAACCGGAAGTACGTTTTTTGACCGAAAGTAACTATTTTTTTAGATTTTTACTACGAGAATGAAATGTTTTTAGGGTTTTTTCTAACAATATAAATGTAGGATGTTATTCTGCGCATTTTGTTTTTTACGCGACCTTATAGCTCGCTTGGTTCCCCCAAAATCGACAAAAACGTAAAATACCATAAAAGTACCCAGTTCAAAGCCAAGTGATGCAAACTCGCGAGGCCACTAGGAGGAAACAAATTCTACTAATATATTGCGTACACACAGACAGCTGTTCAACGCCTTCGTGAGTAGACCTATTTCCCAAATTGTTGGTTGAAACCCTAAAACATAGGCATATAAACTTAATTTTGGAAATTTGCTCAACTCACGTCAGCGGTCCAGCTGCGTGGTCGATTTATTTAAGTGGTGATGATGGGTGAAATCAGCTGTTGTATTATATGTTACTCACGTACGTACGTATACTCGTTTTATAGGAGTTGACTACATTATTTTTACAAAGTGGTTTAGTTAATTTAAAAGAGGACGATTATAAAAAATATCTACAAATCATATTCTTTAAAATTGTGTACCTTAAATAACTAAATAATTCGACCACGCAGCTGAACCGCTAACGTGAGTTGAGCAAATTTCCAAAATTAAGTTTATATGCCTATGTTTTAGGGTTTCAACCAACAATTTGGGAAGTAGGTCTACTCACGAAGGCGTTGAACAGCTGTCTGTGTGTACGCAATATATTAGTAGAATTTGTTTCCTCCTAGTGGCCTCGCGAGTATATATATATATATATATATATGAATTTTAATGACACCCCAAAACGTGTTCTGGGGACCATGATCGGTGCCCATTTGCTACTCCCGACCTTGGGTCTCACCATAAGGGCCACTGCAATAGCTCATTTTTCCTATGGAAATTCTCTAATAAAAAAATCATTAAATTTCAAGATGTTAAATTTTGTATATGTATACTTTAACATTAACTATATATGTTAATCACATTATTGTGTATATTAAATGTATGGTTTAGTATATTACGCTCAATATTTCCCCACTTGAAAATATTTTACAATAATTTATTTTATTGCAATATAAATAAATATTTATAAATATAATAAACATTCATTACAACATACTGCCAAAAGTACACTCTACTGGGAAGCGAGTGTACTTCATCGACCGAATTTAGTTTTATTTCACTAAGTCGCTACTAGGTGGCAGGTATGTACAGTCAAGCGTACAGTGACTAGATAGCCCTGGTGGCCATATGAAAGTGGCCGCCATGTTTTTCCTAAAAGTAATGTCATCTGCTCAGAATTATAATGTAAAGATTAGTGTTGTATCTCTTTGTAATTATAAGAGAAATTACCTCTTTGTTTTTTTTTATAAAGGGAAAACAAGCGATTTAATTGTTGCAGTTTGATATTTATATTGAAATTAAATAATAAAAACTGTGTTTCTTCTTAAAAAGTGTATTCTGTTTTTTCGTGCAAAAATATAACAAATATAATAGAAACAGATAAGAATTTAGGATAAACATGGCTGCCGGCCAATAGGAAACAAGATCTCACTTGACCACACTGTCTCTATCTAGTCACTGTTAGTAGTCAAGCGCTACGTTGCCATCCAACCTCGAATATTTTAAATTGAACAGCTAATAAAATTGTTTTGCCGTATTTAAAAGCTCGAACAATGAGAAACTAATGCATACATATAAATCGATTTCATTGGTTATGTTCAAAACTGTAAACATACTACTCACATAATTATTATTAATTGGAACACAATTTTGTCTTGCTTAAAAAATGATATAAAATGTATTCATAAAAAAGCTGCAAAATAATCAAAAGAAAATTTTTAATTTCTTCGTAACAATAATAACAAAGAGCGCAATATCGTGCGTGCTAATAATGCCTTTAAATTGTCTGCACAGTGGCTCTACCTTGTAGAGGTATTTCGAAACTCTTCGACAGTAACTATCGTTAAGCAGAACGTAGTACAATACTTATTGAAAATAATTTATTCCAGTTTATGTACAATTTTACTGAGAAAAGCTCTTAAAATAATATCCAAGTATTTATTGTTCTCAACAATCCCATTATTACCAAACTATTATATAATATTTGGGTTGAAACTTTTACGTAAACACCTAGAAATTAGCATGTAATCAAGTAGGCATATGTTACGGAAACTTACTACAGTTTTTAAAGCTTATTTAGAATTTTAATGCGTTTTTTTTAGTTAAGTTAAATTAATTATAGTCTACACATGTGACTTAATAAAATATTTATTAAGAGGTTTTAATTGTCATAAGTAGCGATTTATATAGTAGTACAGGGCTCTGCTAGTAGTAGGCTTACTGTAATTAATATAGCCTACACTCGTATTTCTGTTGGAGTCATATATAACTGAAGTATACGAGGTTAGGCCTATGACGTTTATTTATGGATTGTCAATGTAGCAATACTGAACACAGCAAACTCAACATGGACATTTACAAACATTTTACACCGAAGAGCGTGTGAAAAAGGAGAAAGAGAAGTCACTAGGTTAGCAATTAATTATTAATTAAAATTAACATTTCCTATTAACAGAATATAAAAATAATGGTTACGTTACCGGCAATTTCGTTTAATTAAACAGATATTACGCAAATGGCAAATAAGCAATTAAATCTATTTACCGCGAATCCACTCAGAAGTAGAAGTTGTAAATTAGAATAAAAAACACAAACCTGTTTGACAAGATATCAGTTAAAACTTTAACAAAAGTTGGTGCAAAATAACCATCACGTTTAAACCGCCTCGTAAATCCAGTGTTTGCAATTCCATTAGCCTATAACGATTGGATGGGTTCTGGTACACGAAGCATCGGCGTTTTATGTTAGTAATTTTTATTTATTTAGAATAAATTGAATACCTTTGCACATAAAAGAACTTAATTTAATAACAGATTAACCGATTGGTTATTTGTTAGGCTGCCATTGGTTATTGGCAATAAGTAGAGGTCAACTGAACACGCCCCTTCTGATTTCACTTCAATTAATAAACATTGCAGAGTCGGTTGTAATATGCAAACCTTGCGGTCAATTTACGACCAACTTGACGCAAAAATAAACTAATCAATTAACCTAGTCTAGTACTGCCGATTGTGGAGTTAATAGAAACGTAAGAAGTTTCGAAATGGTTATTGGAACGGATTGGAATCGACGTTTAAACAAAACAACCGGTTATAGGCATACTGTAACCAGATGTTTAGGTTTATTAATAGTTAAAAATAATTCTAAAACGCAGCTGAACCGCTGACGTGAATTGTGCAAATTTTCAAAATAACTTTATAGGTATATGTTTTAGAGTTTCAACCAACAATTTGGGAAATAGGTCTAACACAATGCATTGCGTGCTCGCACCCCATTCCGCATATTGGGAGCAT
>JAGFPH010001625.1:0-23734 GCA_018207615.1 Philaenus spumarius | reverse complement strand
CCCCCCCCCCAAAATGTTTAGATTTCCAGATATCCGCCATCATGTTTTTGAACAAAATAATTCGTATCTAGAGAACGGTTTGACCTATTGAGTTCAAACTTGCCATGAAGTTTAAGCTAACAACGGTCTATTTGTAGAAAAATAATCAAATATATCCAATCACACGATTCAAAATGGCGGCTGTTTAGAAATGTCAAACCTAAATTACCCCAAAACCGTACATTTTAACAAAAAATTTCAAAATACCTTTTTTGTAGATCTTTTAATTGCCTATCGGATGGTGTAACTTGCAAAATAATGGGATGAACGATAATAGTTGAGTTATGTGTAATAACAGCATGTGTAGACGATATTGTTGTATTTACTGTGTTGGTATATGATGCCGGGATGAACAAACCAATTATTACACATAACTTAACTATTATCCTTTGCCCGACTGTTTTCACAGTTACACCATCCGATAGGGAATCAAAAGGGCTAAAAAAAAGGTGTCTGGAAAAGTGTTGTTAAAATATACGGGTTTTGAGTAATTTAGGTTTGAAAATTTCAAACAGCCGCCATTTTGAAACGCGTGATTGAATGAAATCGATTATTTTTCTTGTTCATCGCTAGGTCAGTCAACACTTCTCTGGATATGAATTATTTTGTAAAAAAAATGTCGGATGTCTGGAAAACGAAGCTTTTTGGGAAAAAGATTTATACTTAATTTTCTCTTTATTTTGACATTAGAACCATTTCCCTTAAGTTTGGCACATTACTTATGTTACACGCTGTCTGTTTTTTGGGGTGCTGAATCCGAATTCAAAGTTTGCAGCCAAAATTTCCAGAGGCTTTCCTAGATATTTTGTATTCGCAAAAAATAATCCAATCTTCACAATTTTTCTGTTTTTTGCCAGTAACACCGAAGCCATGGACTTTATCGAAAGTTATTTTACATCGGACAGTCATTATGTACAGAAAAGTCAATGGGAATAGGTGTAATCGAACCTATTAAAGTCCAAAACGTGGCGAATGACTACAGCACAGCCATCTCAGCTATCCCACTCGACAGTGGTGTGCTTTTAGCGAATTTCGATAGGAAAGACGAGCTATATTGGTGTGACTCTTATGGTAAATGAGCACCGACCATGGTCCCCAGAACTAAAAACTTTATAGTGAAAACCCTTACTCCAAAATGAGAGGGTAATTAAAAATATTAAATACAAACCCCCATCAAGTGATACCTCATTTTAAAGGGCTTGATAAACGAAGAAGAATGGCACAAATTAGAGGTCTCTATCTTAACCCTATCGAAAATGGCGGCCAGTCATAGGATGTTTTCAATTCTGACTGGCCGCCATTTTCGATAGCTTTAAGATACCTCTAATTTGTTCCAAATTACGGCGGGGATGCCGACTTTCGAAGGGAGTCTGTGAGCGAAAAGAAGCAGCACTTGAGCCGCGGCTGAGGTGCAAAGAATTCAACTTATACATTTTGTACACGTAGGCAGCTATTCAGCGTCTTACAGAGTAGACCAATTTCCCAAATAGTTGGTTGAAACCCTAAAACGGTTCAGCTTCGTATCAAATTGTTTTCAAAACGGGTTGCTTTAGGAGTTATCAAATGGAAAAAGTAATGCGTAACGAAAAAAGTGTTATTAATTTGTTGATATGCCAATGACAAATATAAAATCCGAGTAACGAAAAAGCGTTATCAAATTGGTTGCTATGACAATTACAAATAGAAAATACTCGTACGAAAAAGCGATATCAAATTGGTTGCTATGGCAATGAATGTAAACACATTCAAGAAACATGTGTTTCGGTTCAGCAATTTAAATTAAGAGACGATCGGTTCCGTCCGGCGTGGTTCAGCTTCTATCGTCAAGCGCTGAACTTTCAGGTTACCATAGGCCTAGAAAGTAATTTTAAGTCTAGGCCTAACCTAAAACTATTGTACGTATGTTAGTGTTAAGACAGGTAAAATACATTAAACATACACACAATAATTTTAGGTTAGGCCTAGACTGATGAACCAACATGGTATGTTTATTGAATGTATTTACAATGAATGGACATTTAACTGTGTTTACCATTTTAGCTTTGATGTTTTAATTAATTCTACACATTTATTAGCCTATAATAACATTAAACGTATGGAAACAGTAAATATTTGTATAAAAAAACAATCTAATAATAAACGGCAATTGAAAGATTAGAATTACGTGTGTATGTTGGCTGGTCAAAGAATTAAAGAAAAAGCTTGAAGAACTTCGTTCCTGACGGGGGTCCCACGACCGCACACATTTATTTTTTACTTTTAACCTTAAATTAGTGGCTAGTACCAGGAGACCGAGCTAAAGCTCGATTATAAGCAGGGCTATGATTTCAATAATAAATATTGGATTATTGAGTTTTGAGATTAGGCCTATAACATTAAACAACTAAATAAAGGGTATATACAACATTAGGCTTACCTGTAATAAAAATACAGTTTAAAGGATTAACCATAATCTCAACGCTATGCCTCAGAATTAAGTCAGGCCTAAATTAAAGTTTAATATTTCAATATCGATTTAGGCCTAGGGCCTAGTTCGCTCACATCAATAACTATTATTGCAAATTTCCGTGAACATCGTTTAGGTTAGGCCTATAACATTAAACAACTAAATAAAGGGTATGTTTATTTAGCAGAAGTATTCGTTGCCATTGTAACTATAAATAGATACAACATTAGGCTTACCTCTAATAAAATACAGTTTAAAAGAAAACAGATGATTATTGTAATGGCATTGAAAACATTTGCATCAGCTGTGCTTCGTTTAAAAGAAAACAGATGATTATTGTAATGACATTGAAAACATTTGCATCAGCTGTGCTTTGTATTGTTTAAGATGGACAAATTTCACTTTTTAATTTAATAAAAAGACGTAGAAAACGAATTTTCCCAGACTGGTGACCATTTCCAATCGATTTCTCGTGGCCAAAAGCCCCATATAAATCAAAAAAAATCAAAAATCCTTAGACGGAGATTCCAGATCCATTTAGCAGACAGACAATTATCTCTCGCTTTAGAAGATAAGATTAATTTGTTAATATTAGGTATAAGTAGGTTGTATGCTATTTTCCAGAACTTTCATTGTCCATTACTTTGAAACGAAGCAAGATACTAAGCTCTAATTTGCGCCATTGTGTTTCTCTATTTATAAGCTTTTCAAGGTTGTATTACATGACCTACCTTTACATTAGAAATTGTTACCCTCCCCCTAAGCCCCCCAAAATCATAGAGGGGCAGATATGTCAAAACATTTATCTTGTTACGCAACACAGGATATATACAAAGTTTTGTGAACTTATTTTCAGTAACAAAAATAATGAGAGGGGTTAAACAGACTCTATGAACACTCTGTATATTCAAGTTTTTAATGAAAACCGAAAACGTGTTCTTGGGACCATGATCGGTGCTCATTTACTACTCCTTACATTAGGTCTCACCATAAGGTTCACTTTAATAGCTGACCTTCTTTATGTAAATTCGCTAAAAAATAGTCAATAAGATAATTTATATTTTTAAAGTTTTTTTTTCTGTAAAAAAAACGTAGTTAATATAAAAAGAAATTTCAGAATATAAACAAAACTAATTCAACACAAAGGCAGATTGTAAACGTTAAAGGGAACATTAAATAATTACTTAGACGTTGTTTCTTCTTTAATTCAAAGTAAAACTTGTTTGTTTTAATTAATCGCATTTTAACCTATTTCTTTAGACATATGCTGGCTCCATTTGTTGGTTACGGGCGATTGGAATGACGTACATTTTGTGCAGGGAATACGAGTTAAATTTTTCGAACTGAGAATGCTATGAGCATTGTTAGTGTGCGACCACAGAGCCGTTTGGAAGGAAAATAAACTATCTGTGTCTTGATAATATCTCGAAATATTTATAGAGAAACGAGTCATCCGTTTACTGTCGAGACTACGCAGACAACCAGACAGCTGATTACTATAAAATTAATAATCTGCACAGCTGACGTGAGTTGATCGTATTTCCAAAATTAAGTTTATACGATTTAGGGTTTCAACCAAATATTTCGGAAATCGATCTACTCACGAAGGCGCTGAATAGCTGCCTGTGAGTACGAAA
The DNA here is from genome assembly GCA_018207615.1 of Philaenus spumarius. Taxonomy (NCBI): domain Eukaryota; kingdom Metazoa; phylum Arthropoda; class Insecta; order Hemiptera; family Aphrophoridae; genus Philaenus; species Philaenus spumarius. Next base: position 19,612 of record JAGFPH010001625.1, on the reverse strand, counting down.
TATGTTAGTAGAATTTGTTTGCACCTCGACATTGCGGCCTCGGATTAGAAGGTACCAACCAACACGGTCAAATTTTCCACGTGGATTTAAACCGGGTACTTTTATGGTATTCCACGTTTTGATCGATTTTAAGGGAACCAAGCGAGCTTTACGGTCGTGTAAAGAATCAAAATGTGCAGAATAATATCCTGAATTTATTTTTCTAAAATAAAAAACCTAAAAAGTTTCACTTTAGTAAGAAAAATCTCAAACAATAGTTACGGGTCAAAAAACGTACTTCTTGTTTTCGGATTTTTTTGGATAACGAACTAGTTCGAAAGAACTAACCTGTGCCCAAAATTTGGACCAAATCAGGCTTAAAATGCGGCGGTCAAAGTGCGAACACATACATACTGTACATATATATAAAGTTTTGTATTACACCTCAAAACGTGTTCTGAGGACCATGCCCGGTGCTCATTTACTAGTACCCTCGACCTTAGGTCTCACCATAAGAGTCACTGCAATAGCTAATCTTTCCAGTCGAAATTCACAAATAATGAATGATTTTTTTTATTAATTATGTTAATATTAATGTTAATGTTTGGATTGCCGAAGGAACATGAAAGAAATACATAATTCGACAACGCAGCTGAACCGCTGACGTGAGTTGAGCAAATTTCCAAAATTAAGTGTATATGCCTATGTTTTAGGGTTTGAACCAACAATTTGGCAATAGGTCTACTCACGAAAGCGCTGAACAGCTGTCTGTGTGTACGCAATATATTAGTAGAATTTGTTTGCGCCTAGTGGCCTCGCGAGTGTGCACCACTTGGCTTCGAACCGGGTACTTTTATGGTATTTTACGTTTTGGTCAATTTTGGGGGGAACCAAGCGAGCTATAAAATCGCGTAAAAAAACAAAATGTGCAGAATAACATCCTACATTTTTATTTTTAGAAATAACTCTGAAAACTCTAACTAAATGCACATTCCAAATATAAGTTTGCAACACTAAATGCACATTCCAAGTATAAGTTTGTTAAACTAAATGCACATTCTTCTTTAAAACTTTAAAGAAATGTCATTTTCGTAGTAAAAATCTCAAAAAATAGTTACTTCCGGTCAAAAAACGTACTTCCGGTTGATGGATTTTTTTGGCTAACGAACTCGTCCGAGCGACATAGACAAACAACACGTGCACCAAATTTGGACCAAATCGGACTTAAAATGCGGCCGCTAGAGTGCAAACACATATATACATATATATATATATATATGATTTTTAATGACACCCCAAAACGTGTTCTGGGGACCATGATCGGTGCTCATTTGTTACTCCCGACCACCATAAGGGCCACTGCAATAGCTCATTCTTCATATGGAAATTCGCTAATAAAGATTGAAGCTTCAATACAAACACGAGCCGATTGATATTGTTTTTACAACTAAAATTTCTCCAAAAGTTCATTCATCCTATGCGATCCACTAAAAGTATTATTCTTGTGGCCGGATGCTTAGAATAAATAAAACGACCGGCTTTTGCTTTGCAGATCTGAGGAAGAAAGTTAAACTTCAGTCGACGCCGTCTTGTGATGTCCCACTTTTATTTGGATATCGTGAACTGAGCGGTTCAAATTAGCCTCGTCACACGTTAGCCTGCTGACAGCTGACGTGTGTGGTCCACCCTTTTGTGTGAGTGGTACGTTCGTCCTCAACGGGACAGTCGAAGTATTGGGGAAAGAATACAATTATTTTGCTATTTGTTAACATAATTAGAAAAAAACTGATACAATAAGAAGAAAAATGTTAATTCATAGAATCTGTTATTTTTAGCGAAATATAATAGGAAAGATGAGCTATTGCAGTGACCCTTATGACGAGATCTAAGTTCGGGAGTAGTAAATGAGCACCGATCATGGCCTCCAGAACACGTTTTGGACTGTCATTTAAAAATATTATATATATATATATATGTGTGTGTTCGAACTCTAACGGGCTCAGTTTACGTTCGATTTGGACCAAATTAGGTAGACAAGTGGCTCAGACGAGTTCGGTAGGCAAAAAAATAATCGACCTGAAGTATTTTTTTAAGGATGTTTTGGGTTTTTGGAACGACGTTTCTTAACGCGGGTTTGCGGTAGGAGTTAACAAATATTTTACGATCGATCCTTGTGCGGTTCACCCGGGGACTCTCAGTCCTGCGACCGTTCTGAGAACCATGATCGGTGCTCATTGAAAACTTCCCACCTTAGGTCCCACCATAAGAGTCAATGCAACAGCTTATCTTTCCTGCGGACATTCTCTAAAAGCGAATAACGATAATCTTAGCAGACAATGTCAAGAGATCCAATCACTTCAGACTGGAGATTTTGTGGAGATAAGAAAGATGAAAGCGTATTTCAGTTTCAAACTTTACCGTCATAATTAGAGAGCGTACACTTCGCGTTTACCTCAATTCTCCCCCAAAATAAAACTCCGGTAGTTCTCAAATAACCGGAACACATTATTTAACGTTTGTAGCTTTTGGCCCGACGACAGCAAAATTAATCTTCGAACCTCCAAACCCGAGTTGAACACGGTGTATCGGTTATATTTGACTTTTATTTGTTTAATTTACGTTCCGACCGGCTGCCAAGAAGTGTTGAAGGTGCACCCGTACCGTTGCATCACCGCTTACCGGATTTCGTCACCGTAGAAGGCACTGCAAACACTGGCGACTAATCTAATTGCAAACACGTAACGGAACATCACGCGGTCGTCGCTGCCTCTTCTTGTCACGTGATAAATTTGTAAATGTATACTTAATGTTATTACATCTACTAAACAGCGTTTCCTCCGCTTTGGCATCTTGTACAAGATTACTTGCAGAGTTTACATATATCGAAGGAAATAAACAAGCTCGGTGTAACCTTAGTTCTCTCTAAAAATAATCAAGAATTCACTGAATCGAAACGAAGTAGGATTCACATCGGCAGTTCGGTCTGATCAACCAAACTTTATTACTGTCTCCACTGAAGTAGTTGTCTTCAGTTTGACCCGATACTACCCAAACGACGAGATTGTTGAAGAACAACCCTACTCAGCGGCTCACCGTGGAGCGAGCCCGCCAAAAAAACGCTTAAAAATCAATTACTCTCTAAGGTTTTCAGATAGATGCTTCAATGTTGGCATACTTCCTTGTTTCCCAAATGTGTTCGATTGGCGAGACAGCCGGCAAAACCAAATTGATCACATCTTTCATAAATAGGTTTGGAGTGCTTACTCTTAGTAGATTTTAGTTTTCTTAGCGGTTTTTAGATCTACAAAATAACATAACTCTCGGATTCTGCACTCCTCCCAGAAAACCCAGAAAATTCAATTTTATAATAATTCAACCACCTGCTGAACCGCTCACGTGAGTTGAGCAAATTTCCAAAATTAAGTTTATAGGCCTATGTTTTAGGGTTTCAACAAACATATTGGGAGTATCTTCAATACACAAAGCATTGCGTGTTTCGCATGACATTCCACATATTGGGAGTATCTTCAATACACAAAGCATTGCGTGCTTCGCATGACTTTCCGCATATTGGGAGTACAGTATCTTCAACAAACAAAACATTGCGTGCTTCACACGCCAACCTCCGTTTTGGGAGTGTCTTCAATACACAATGCATTGCGTGCTTCGCACGCCAACCCCACGGTAGAATCCACCACTGGCTTTGGACCGAGTATTTTATGGTATTTTACGTTTTGATCGATCTTGGGGGAACCAAGCGAGCTATAAGTTCGCGTAAAAAACAAAATGTGTAGAATAACATCTTACATTTAAAGTTGCAGAAAAAACTCAAAAACAAATTTTTATTCGCGTAGGAAAAATTACAAAAAATAGTTACTTCCTGTCAAAAAAAACGTGCTTCCGGTTGTTGGATTTTTTTTGTTGGAAATAGTTTCATGAAATTGACGGTTTCCGCGTTTGAACGACATTTCGATGGATTTTAAAATAAATTCTGCTCGAACAAAATTTTCTACGTGTTCAAAAACCAACTTCATTCCTCGAAATCGTGCAATTGCCCACATAACGTGTCTATCATGGGGTGAAAGACCGTCACTTTGAAGCGAAATTTTGGCTCATGCAGCCTTTCATCTTTGTTCGGTTCATCAGAGTGCATCTTTGTTTTAGCGATTCTTTTTTTGGGCAAAACCGAGCTCTATACCCCAACGCACACACATACTTGAAATTTCTTCACTAGGTTTCGCCATTGTATTTGGATAACCTAATAGAACTCCGATCCAATGCAATATTTGAATCCACGGAAATTCGACGATAGTGGCGCTATCTATTGGGGAAACGACGGAAGCGGTGTGAAGCACCAATGCTACCAATGACTTCTCTCTAGCGCTACCTCGCGGCGCGATCATACACTATTTTCCCGACAACCTTTTTTTCGGCACACAGCCCCCGTATGCATGCATAATCTATTTTATTATTCTTGATCTATGGTTTCGCTGTGAAATAATGAATCTTTTTCTAGGGGCCTCCTGGCTTGAAAGAACTTTGTATTAAGTTAATGTTTTATTAACCACATTAAAAATTCATATTTTATAACAATAAAGTCGTTTTGGAGAGGATTTCTTAGCAAATGACGCCAGAAATACACTTTTTTATATTTCCCCCATAGCAATCCAAGTAGAGCTATAGGGCCGGGGTTGCCCCGGCGGTAGATACGGCGCTGGCCATGGGAACAAGGCTTAAATGGGTAAGATTTTAATTTTGGAAAACCAAACACCAGGCAGTACCATTGCAACTATTTCAGAATCCAAGTTTACAGGACTCTGTCAATAAAAAGATATTTTAAATTTGTGTTTTTCTTCCTTTCAGTGTAACTTCTACGGTCCGCGTTGTAGTTAACCGATTTTCAAGGCCGTATCCCAAGGGGAAATATTTCGCGCCGTCGAACCTGCACGGACTACAGTGGGAACTGATTCAGCGAAACACGAGTCGTTACCAAGTAACAGGTACAACCCAATTACAGCAGACACAATCCCTGGTGAGAAAGTTGAATATCGTCGCGGGTAAAATATAATTCAACGTATTTGGATGTTTGGCGTAAAAGAAGTGTCGAAACCGGGAGAATGCAGGCTGCCAAACTGGTTCCTCCAAGTCGGACGGTTAAACTAGGATTCCTGGTGGAAACTGAGTGTTTAACTGCACAACAGTATCAGACGGATCGAAGTGGTGGGTTTTGAAATTTTTTAAAGAATTTCGAGAACAACAATTGAGGCGTGAACAAAAAACATCAGTCATACAATCAAGCAATGGACATTAAAATGATTCGACCACGCAGCTGAACCGCTGACGTGATTTGACCGAATTTCCAAAATTAAGTTTATATTTTTCAGGGTTTCAAGCAACTATTTGGGAAATTGGTCTACTCACGAAGGCGCTGATACGAAATATATTAGTAGAATTTGTTTGCATATCGGCCTACAGCCTCGGATCGCGTTTCGTTTCGCTCGTATCCGAAAAACTCGTTTTGCTAGTTAGCACCTCGATCTTGGGCCCTCGCCCGCAATAATACCTCTTCGCTTGGTAATACCTCAGAAATGTACATTGTGCTTCCTCATTACTTAAGTTGCGTTAAAATAGATTACTTGGTAATACCCTACCCATTTCGGAAGTTGCGTTAAAATAATTTACTTGGTAATAGCTCTGAAATGGACATTGTGCTTCCTAATTTCTTAAGTTGCGTTAAAATAGTTTACTTGGTAATACCCTCCCCATTTCGGAAGTTGCGTTAAAATAATTTACTTGGTAATAGCTCTGAAATGGACATTGTACTTCCCCATTTCGTAAGTTGTGTTAAAATAGTTTACTTGGTAATACCTCTGAAATGATCATTATGCTTCCTCATTTCATAAATTGTGTTTTTATTCAATATTTTCAATACTTTTGAAGTGTAAATCAGAATATCGCCATAGAAGTTTACACTTCTTCCGTGTGGTCTTAAGCACACATGGTTTTTTTTTTTGTTTACGACTTTTTAAACTTTAGGTTTTAGGGAAATCAGAGACCCACATTAACGATTGGAAAATTAATTCTCTACAACTTTCACGTTTGACGGTTTGTTTCTCAGACGCGATCTAACGGATCAACAATGCAAAAAACTATTGATAGTTTCTGTTGATAGGTTGAAGTGCAACGAGAAATTATTAGATATCCGCTAGCCACAGATGTATTAATATGTTGCAAGCACGGGGAGTACACAGAGATGTTACCAGCCTTGAACATAACGGTGTCAAAGTATTCTTAATACTGTTAAAGTCTATATTATGTAATATCGAGTTCTTGGACGTGTAGACAATGACGGGCTTCATCGCAGACAACGTAGTGGCGGAAATGAATGGGCGTCTTTTGTGCTTTTCATAATGAAGACGGCTATTTAAGGAACGCATGAATAGAGTTGCGAATGTTCGGGCAAAGAAAGTCATCGGCGACTGGTTGATTTAAAGATTCTGTACACGCCATTTGCGTCTTTTTGTACCATGACGGGACTCGGTCTGAATTAGGTTATTAAATATACTACGTAATCACAGTCCGTGAGAACTAGGCGTGCTTCGTGAAGGCATTGATATTCCTCTGTGATGATAATTATGAAATTTGGTATTTGGTTCGTTGATCTAGATATTCATTCCTAATGCAAATAAATTTAAAAAACTTTAAAACTCCGAATGGCTAAAGAGATTTTTTTAAATCATAGATAAGAACACTCTCGGTAAGTCGCCTTAAAAAAAACTAAATCAAAATCGTTTTATCCGTTTGAGAACTACGATGCCACAGACAAATAGGCGAGAAAAATAAATTTAAAAGTAAAAGCTATAAATAATGTGTCCTATACTGAAAATATAAGTTTAAATTTCTAAACAACTAGGGAAAACTCCTGCGTGCTCCGCACGCCAACCCCGTTGGCACCTTCTATACACATAATCATGTTATATGTTTTCTTTATAATAAAAGTGTAGGATTAATAACAACCCCAAATCCAAGGTGGTAAATAATGTTAAATGTTCAAATACAATTATTTCGTACATTTTATAACAACAATTATAATAAAGATTAAAAGGACCAGCAAGGCTCAGGTCTTTAATGAAACCCTAACGTAAAAGTTAGAAATACAAATAATTGCTTCAAAGGTTCAAATCAGCTGCCAATGGAAATATAGGAGCAAACAGCTGTTTTATCTGTTATTTTACTAAATCGGTTGCTGTGGTAATAAATGTAAATACATATGTTGGTTCATCAGTTTAGGCCTAAGCTGAGATTTTTGCGGACCATATATTGAAATAAAAAAATGTTTTTATCAAAATGAAGCCTCTGTTACTCAGAGATAGTGTAGCTTTTTATTAGTAAAACTATTTTTTCAATCGGTTCAGTAGTTCCAGAGATTACCCCATACTTACAAACAAACAAACAAATTTCACCTCTTTGTAATGTTAGTATAGAATCGTTCACGAAGCTGAACCGCTGACGTAAGTTCAGCGAAGCGAAACGAGTAGAGGCGCAGCCCCTAGTTAATAATAAAAGGGAAGAAAAATAAAATAAAAATATTTATACACTAACTGCTATAAACTGTATTAATTAATTTCATTGGTTACATTTCTAGCAAGCCATAGATTTAAAACAAACATTTTCCCGTTAACTAACGTTTATCTTATTCTACCCTACGATAATTTATTTAGGGCCCATAGTGAACAAAGTTCCTTTAATTTAAAATTATATTGGTGAATATTTTACAGCAAATGCTTGCTTGTTTTGTTTATAAAAGACGTAACTGCTTTCAATCTAAAACTCGATTAAACTATTTCATAAACAGCCAAGAAGTATTTTAGGCGGTTACTAAAAATGAATCGTAAAATATCGATACAGTTTATCTGGGGAATAAAAATTGTCTTTCTGAAGTGTAAACTTCTATAGGCGCACCTCCTCTAAAAATTGCGGGCGGTGAATCGGATTTTACCGTCACGCGTCATAATCTACTTTATATAGTACACATTTGTATAGAGCAGAGTATATAGTTTACTTGGTAATACCTCTGAAATGAACATTGCACTTCCTCATTTCGTAAGTTGTGTTAAACAAATAGTTTACTTGGTAATAAATCTCAAGTGGACATTGTGCTTCCTCATTTTGTAAGTTGTGTTGAAATAGTTTACTTCGTAATACCTCTGAAATGGAAATAGTGCTTCCTCATTTCGCAAGTTATGTTGAAATAGTTTATTTGGTAATACCTCTGAAGTGGACATTGTGCTTCCTCATTTCATAAGTTGTGTTAAAATAGTTTACTTGGTAATACCTCTGAAGTGGACATTGTGCTTCCTCATTTTGTAAGTTGTATTGCAATATTTTACTTGGTAATACCTCTGATAAGGACATTGTGCTTCCTCATTTCGTAAGTTGTGTTACAAAAATAGTTTACTTGGTAATACCTCTGAAATGGACATTGCACTTCCTCATTTCGTAAGTTGTGTTAAAAAAATAGTTTACTTGGTAATAAATCTCAAGTGGACATTGTGCTTCCTCATTTTGTAAGTTGTGTTGAAATAGTTTATTTGGTAAAACCTCTGAAGTGGACATTGTGCTTCCTCATGTCATAAATTGTGTTGAAATAGTTTATTTGGTAATACCTCTGAAGTGGACATTGTGCTTCCTCATTTCATAAATTGTGTTAAAATAGTTTACTTGGTAATACCTCTGAAGTGAACATTGTGCTTCCTCATTTTGTAAGTTGTATTGCAATATTTTACTTGGTAAAACCTGTGATAAGGACATTGTGCTTCCTCATTTCTTAAGTTGTGTTGAAATAGTTTACTGGGTGATACCTCTGAAGTGGACATTGTGCTTCCTCATTTCGTAAGTTATGTTGAAATAGTTTACTTGGAAATACCTCTGAAATGGACATTCTGCTTTCTCATTTTGTAAGTTGTGTTGAAATAGTTTACTTGGTAATACCTCTGAAATGGACATTGTGTTTCCTCATTTCTTAAGTTTGTGTTAAAATAGTTTACTGGGAAATACCTTTGAAATGGACATTGTGCTTTCTTATTTCGCAAGGTGTTGTAATAGTTTACTTGGTAATACCTCTGAAATGGACATTGTGCTTCCTCATTTCTTAAGTTGGGTTAAAATAATTTACTTCTAAATACCTTTCAAATGGACATTGTGTTTCCTCATTTTGCAAGGTGCTGAAATAGTTTACTTGGTAATACCTCTGATAAGGACATTGTGCTTCATCATTTTGTAAGTTGTATTGGAATAGTTTACTTGGTAATACCTCTGAAATTGATATAGTGCTTCCTCATTTCATAAGTTGTGTTGAAATAGTTTACTTGGTAATACCTCTTAAATGGACAGTGTGCTTCCTCATTTCGTAACTTGTGTTAAAATAGTTTACTTGGTAATACCTCTGAAATGGACATTGTGCTTCCTCATTTCATAAATTGTGTTTTTATTCAATATATTCTATACTTTTGACGTGTAAATCAGAATATCGCCGTAGAAGTTTACATTTCTGTCGAGTGGTCTTAAAGCACACCTGGATTTTTTTTATACAAACTTACAGAACTATATTTTAAAATCTTAGTCGTAATTTTACGCACTTGAACTAGTCCAGTTGAATAATAGCCTATTTGTAGTCGGCTTCTCTGGGGTTCTATGCAGGGTGTCCCGTAAGTAAGGTGCCAAACTTGGGGAAATGGTCCTCTGGGTGAAAATAAAGAGAAAATCAAAACTAACATTCCCCCCCCCCAAAATGTTTAGATTTCCAGATATCCGCCATCATGTTTTTGAACAAAATAATTCGTATCTAGAGAACGGTTTGACCTATTGAGTTCAAACTTGCCATGAAGTTTAAGCTAACAACGGTCTATTTGTAGAAAAATAATCAAATATATCCAATCACACGATTCAAAATGGCGGCTGTTTAGAAATGTCAAACCTAAATTACCCCAAAACCGTACATTTTAACAAAAAATTTCAAAATACCTTTTTTGTAGATCTTTTAATTGCCTATCGGATGGTGTAACTTGCAAAATAATGGGATGAACGATAATAGTTGAGTTATGTGTAATAACAGCATGTGTAGACGATATTGTTGTATTTACTGTGTTGGTATATGATGCCGGGATGAACAAACCAATTATTACACATAACTTAACTATTATCCTTTGCCCGACTGTTTTCACAGTTACACCATCCGATAGGGAATCAAAAGGGCTAAAAAAAAGGTGTCTGGAAAAGTGTTGTTAAAATATACGGGTTTTGAGTAATTTAGGTTTGAAAATTTCAAACAGCCGCCATTTTGAAACGCGTGATTGAATGAAATCGATTATTTTTCTTGTTCATCGCTAGGTCAGTCAACACTTCTCTGGATATGAATTATTTTGTAAAAAAAATGTCGGATGTCTGGAAAACGAAGCTTTTTGGGAAAAAGATTTATACTTAATTTTCTCTTTATTTTGACATTAGAACCATTTCCCTTAAGTTTGGCACATTACTTATGTTACACGCTGTCTGTTTTTTGGGGTGCTGAATCCGAATTCAAAGTTTGCAGCCAAAATTTCCAGAGGCTTTCCTAGATATTTTGTATTCGCAAAAAATAATCCAATCTTCACAATTTTTCTGTTTTTTGCCAGTAACACCGAAGCCATGGACTTTATCGAAAGTTATTTTACATCGGACAGTCATTATGTACAGAAAAGTCAATGGGAATAGGTGTAATCGAACCTATTAAAGTCCAAAACGTGGCGAATGACTACAGCACAGCCATCTCAGCTATCCCACTCGACAGTGGTGTGCTTTTAGCGAATTTCGATAGGAAAGACGAGCTATATTGGTGTGACTCTTATGGTAAATGAGCACCGACCATGGTCCCCAGAACTAAAAACTTTATAGTGAAAACCCTTACTCCAAAATGAGAGGGTAATTAAAAATATTAAATACAAACCCCCATCAAGTGATACCTCATTTTAAAGGGCTTGATAAACGAAGAAGAATGGCACAAATTAGAGGTCTCTATCTTAACCCTATCGAAAATGGCGGCCAGTCATAGGATGTTTTCAATTCTGACTGGCCGCCATTTTCGATAGCTTTAAGATACCTCTAATTTGTTCCAAATTACGGCGGGGATGCCGACTTTCGAAGGGAGTCTGTGAGCGAAAAGAAGCAGCACTTGAGCCGCGGCTGAGGTGCAAAGAATTCAACTTATACATTTTGTACACGTAGGCAGCTATTCAGCGTCTTACAGAGTAGACCAATTTCCCAAATAGTTGGTTGAAACCCTAAAACGGTTCAGCTTCGTATCAAATTGTTTTCAAAACGGGTTGCTTTAGGAGTTATCAAATGGAAAAAGTAATGCGTAACGAAAAAAGTGTTATTAATTTGTTGATATGCCAATGACAAATATAAAATCCGAGTAACGAAAAAGCGTTATCAAATTGGTTGCTATGACAATTACAAATAGAAAATACTCGTACGAAAAAGCGATATCAAATTGGTTGCTATGGCAATGAATGTAAACACATTCAAGAAACATGTGTTTCGGTTCAGCAATTTAAATTAAGAGACGATCGGTTCCGTCCGGCGTGGTTCAGCTTCTATCGTCAAGCGCTGAACTTTCAGGTTACCATAGGCCTAGAAAGTAATTTTAAGTCTAGGCCTAACCTAAAACTATTGTACGTATGTTAGTGTTAAGACAGGTAAAATACATTAAACATACACACAATAATTTTAGGTTAGGCCTAGACTGATGAACCAACATGGTATGTTTATTGAATGTATTTACAATGAATGGACATTTAACTGTGTTTACCATTTTAGCTTTGATGTTTTAATTAATTCTACACATTTATTAGCCTATAATAACATTAAACGTATGGAAACAGTAAATATTTGTATAAAAAAACAATCTAATAATAAACGGCAATTGAAAGATTAGAATTACGTGTGTATGTTGGCTGGTCAAAGAATTAAAGAAAAAGCTTGAAGAACTTCGTTCCTGACGGGGGTCCCACGACCGCACACATTTATTTTTTACTTTTAACCTTAAATTAGTGGCTAGTACCAGGAGACCGAGCTAAAGCTCGATTATAAGCAGGGCTATGATTTCAATAATAAATATTGGATTATTGAGTTTTGAGATTAGGCCTATAACATTAAACAACTAAATAAAGGGTATATACAACATTAGGCTTACCTGTAATAAAAATACAGTTTAAAGGATTAACCATAATCTCAACGCTATGCCTCAGAATTAAGTCAGGCCTAAATTAAAGTTTAATATTTCAATATCGATTTAGGCCTAGGGCCTAGTTCGCTCACATCAATAACTATTATTGCAAATTTCCGTGAACATCGTTTAGGTTAGGCCTATAACATTAAACAACTAAATAAAGGGTATGTTTATTTAGCAGAAGTATTCGTTGCCATTGTAACTATAAATAGATACAACATTAGGCTTACCTCTAATAAAATACAGTTTAAAAGAAAACAGATGATTATTGTAATGGCATTGAAAACATTTGCATCAGCTGTGCTTCGTTTAAAAGAAAACAGATGATTATTGTAATGACATTGAAAACATTTGCATCAGCTGTGCTTTGTATTGTTTAAGATGGACAAATTTCACTTTTTAATTTAATAAAAAGACGTAGAAAACGAATTTTCCCAGACTGGTGACCATTTCCAATCGATTTCTCGTGGCCAAAAGCCCCATATAAATCAAAAAAAATCAAAAATCCTTAGACGGAGATTCCAGATCCATTTAGCAGACAGACAATTATCTCTCGCTTTAGAAGATAAGATTAATTTGTTAATATTAGGTATAAGTAGGTTGTATGCTATTTTCCAGAACTTTCATTGTCCATTACTTTGAAACGAAGCAAGATACTAAGCTCTAATTTGCGCCATTGTGTTTCTCTATTTATAAGCTTTTCAAGGTTGTATTACATGACCTACCTTTACATTAGAAATTGTTACCCTCCCCCTAAGCCCCCCAAAATCATAGAGGGGCAGATATGTCAAAACATTTATCTTGTTACGCAACACAGGATATATACAAAGTTTTGTGAACTTATTTTCAGTAACAAAAATAATGAGAGGGGTTAAACAGACTCTATGAACACTCTGTATATTCAAGTTTTTAATGAAAACCGAAAACGTGTTCTTGGGACCATGATCGGTGCTCATTTACTACTCCTTACATTAGGTCTCACCATAAGGTTCACTTTAATAGCTGACCTTCTTTATGTAAATTCGCTAAAAAATAGTCAATAAGATAATTTATATTTTTAAAGTTTTTTTTTCTGTAAAAAAAACGTAGTTAATATAAAAAGAAATTTCAGAATATAAACAAAACTAATTCAACACAAAGGCAGATTGTAAACGTTAAAGGGAACATTAAATAATTACTTAGACGTTGTTTCTTCTTTAATTCAAAGTAAAACTTGTTTGTTTTAATTAATCGCATTTTAACCTATTTCTTTAGACATATGCTGGCTCCATTTGTTGGTTACGGGCGATTGGAATGACGTACATTTTGTGCAGGGAATACGAGTTAAATTTTTCGAACTGAGAATGCTATGAGCATTGTTAGTGTGCGACCACAGAGCCGTTTGGAAGGAAAATAAACTATCTGTGTCTTGATAATATCTCGAAATATTTATAGAGAAACGAGTCATCCGTTTACTGTCGAGACTACGCAGACAACCAGACAGCTGATTACTATAAAATTAATAATCTGCACAGCTGACGTGAGTTGATCGTATTTCCAAAATTAAGTTTATACGATTTAGGGTTTCAACCAAATATTTCGGAAATCGATCTACTCACGAAGGCGCTGAATAGCTGCCTGTGAGTACGAAATATGTTAGTAGAATTTGTTTGCACCTCGACATTGCGGCCTCGGATTAGAAGGTACCAACCAACACGGTCAAATTTTCCACGTGGATTTAAACCGGGTACTTTTATGGTATTCCACGTTTTGATCGATTTTAAGGGAACCAAGCGAGCTTTACGGTCGTGTAAAGAATCAAAATGTGCAGAATAATATCCTGAATTTATTTTTCTAAAATAAAAAACCTAAAAAGTTTCACTTTAGTAAGAAAAATCTCAAACAATAGTTACGGGTCAAAAAACGTACTTCTTGTTTTCGGATTTTTTTGGATAACGAACTAGTTCGAAAGAACTAACCTGTGCCCAAAATTTGGACCAAATCAGGCTTAAAATGCGGCGGTCAAAGTGCGAACACATACATACTGTACATATATATAAAGTTTTGTATTACACCTCAAAACGTGTTCTGAGGACCATGCCCGGTGCTCATTTACTAGTACCCTCGACCTTAGGTCTCACCATAAGAGTCACTGCAATAGCTAATCTTTCCAGTCGAAATTCACAAATAATGAATGATTTTTTTTATTAATTATGTTAATATTAATGTTAATGTTTGGATTGCCGAAGGAACATGAAAGAAATACATAATTCGACAACGCAGCTGAACCGCTGACGTGAGTTGAGCAAATTTCCAAAATTAAGTGTATATGCCTATGTTTTAGGGTTTGAACCAACAATTTGGCAATAGGTCTACTCACGAAAGCGCTGAACAGCTGTCTGTGTGTACGCAATATATTAGTAGAATTTGTTTGCGCCTAGTGGCCTCGCGAGTGTGCACCACTTGGCTTCGAACCGGGTACTTTTATGGTATTTTACGTTTTGGTCAATTTTGGGGGGAACCAAGCGAGCTATAAAATCGCGTAAAAAAACAAAATGTGCAGAATAACATCCTACATTTTTATTTTTAGAAATAACTCTGAAAACTCTAACTAAATGCACATTCCAAATATAAGTTTGCAACACTAAATGCACATTCCAAGTATAAGTTTGTTAAACTAAATGCACATTCTTCTTTAAAACTTTAAAGAAATGTCATTTTCGTAGTAAAAATCTCAAAAAATAGTTACTTCCGGTCAAAAAACGTACTTCCGGTTGATGGATTTTTTTGGCTAACGAACTCGTCCGAGCGACATAGACAAACAACACGTGCACCAAATTTGGACCAAATCGGACTTAAAATGCGGCCGCTAGAGTGCAAACACATATATACATATATATATATATATATGATTTTTAATGACACCCCAAAACGTGTTCTGGGGACCATGATCGGTGCTCATTTGTTACTCCCGACCACCATAAGGGCCACTGCAATAGCTCATTCTTCATATGGAAATTCGCTAATAAAGATTGAAGCTTCAATACAAACACGAGCCGATTGATATTGTTTTTACAACTAAAATTTCTCCAAAAGTTCATTCATCCTATGCGATCCACTAAAAGTATTATTCTTGTGGCCGGATGCTTAGAATAAATAAAACGACCGGCTTTTGCTTTGCAGATCTGAGGAAGAAAGTTAAACTTCAGTCGACGCCGTCTTGTGATGTCCCACTTTTATTTGGATATCGTGAACTGAGCGGTTCAAATTAGCCTCGTCACACGTTAGCCTGCTGACAGCTGACGTGTGTGGTCCACCCTTTTGTGTGAGTGGTACGTTCGTCCTCAACGGGACAGTCGAAGTATTGGGGAAAGAATACAATTATTTTGCTATTTGTTAACATAATTAGAAAAAAACTGATACAATAAGAAGAAAAATGTTAATTCATAGAATCTGTTATTTTTAGCGAAATATAATAGGAAAGATGAGCTATTGCAGTGACCCTTATGACGAGATCTAAGTTCGGGAGTAGTAAATGAGCACCGATCATGGCCTCCAGAACACGTTTTGGACTGTCATTTAAAAATATTATATATATATATATATGTGTGTGTTCGAACTCTAACGGGCTCAGTTTACGTTCGATTTGGACCAAATTAGGTAGACAAGTGGCTCAGACGAGTTCGGTAGGCAAAAAAATAATCGACCTGAAGTATTTTTTTAAGGATGTTTTGGGTTTTTGGAACGACGTTTCTTAACGCGGGTTTGCGGTAGGAGTTAACAAATATTTTACGATCGATCCTTGTGCGGTTCACCCGGGGACTCTCAGTCCTGCGACCGTTCTGAGAACCATGATCGGTGCTCATTGAAAACTTCCCACCTTAGGTCCCACCATAAGAGTCAATGCAACAGCTTATCTTTCCTGCGGACATTCTCTAAAAGCGAATAACGATAATCTTAGCAGACAATGTCAAGAGATCCAATCACTTCAGACTGGAGATTTTGTGGAGATAAGAAAGATGAAAGCGTATTTCAGTTTCAAACTTTACCGTCATAATTAGAGAGCGTACACTTCGCGTTTACCTCAATTCTCCCCCAAAATAAAACTCCGGTAGTTCTCAAATAACCGGAACACATTATTTAACGTTTGTAGCTTTTGGCCCGACGACAGCAAAATTAATCTTCGAACCTCCAAACCCGAGTTGAACACGGTGTATCGGTTATATTTGACTTTTATTTGTTTAATTTACGTTCCGACCGGCTGCCAAGAAGTGTTGAAGGTGCACCCGTACCGTTGCATCACCGCTTACCGGATTTCGTCACCGTAGAAGGCACTGCAAACACTGGCGACTAATCTAATTGCAAACACGTAACGGAACATCACGCGGTCGTCGCTGCCTCTTCTTGTCACGTGATAAATTTGTAAATGTATACTTAATGTTATTACATCTACTAAACAGCGTTTCCTCCGCTTTGGCATCTTGTACAAGATTACTTGCAGAGTTTACATATATCGAAGGAAATAAACAAGCTCGGTGTAACCTTAGTTCTCTCTAAAAATAATCAAGAATTCACTGAATCGAAACGAAGTAGGATTCACATCGGCAGTTCGGTCTGATCAACCAAACTTTATTACTGTCTCCACTGAAGTAGTTGTCTTCAGTTTGACCCGATACTACCCAAACGACGAGATTGTTGAAGAACAACCCTACTCAGCGGCTCACCGTGGAGCGAGCCCGCCAAAAAAACGCTTAAAAATCAATTACTCTCTAAGGTTTTCAGATAGATGCTTCAATGTTGGCATACTTCCTTGTTTCCCAAATGTGTTCGATTGGCGAGACAGCCGGCAAAACCAAATTGATCACATCTTTCATAAATAGGTTTGGAGTGCTTACTCTTAGTAGATTTTAGTTTTCTTAGCGGTTTTTAGATCTACAAAATAACATAACTCTCGGATTCTGCACTCCTCCCAGAAAACCCAGAAAATTCAATTTTATAATAATTCAACCACCTGCTGAACCGCTCACGTGAGTTGAGCAAATTTCCAAAATTAAGTTTATAGGCCTATGTTTTAGGGTTTCAACAAACATATTGGGAGTATCTTCAATACACAAAGCATTGCGTGTTTCGCATGACATTCCACATATTGGGAGTATCTTCAATACACAAAGCATTGCGTGCTTCGCATGACTTTCCGCATATTGGGAGTACAGTATCTTCAACAAACAAAACATTGCGTGCTTCACACGCCAACCTCCGTTTTGGGAGTGTCTTCAATACACAATGCATTGCGTGCTTCGCACGCCAACCCCACGGTAGAATCCACCACTGGCTTTGGACCGAGTATTTTATGGTATTTTACGTTTTGATCGATCTTGGGGGAACCAAGCGAGCTATAAGTTCGCGTAAAAAACAAAATGTGTAGAATAACATCTTACATTTAAAGTTGCAGAAAAAACTCAAAAACAAATTTTTATTCGCGTAGGAAAAATTACAAAAAATAGTTACTTCCTGTCAAAAAAAACGTGCTTCCGGTTGTTGGATTTTTTTTGTTGGAAATAGTTTCATGAAATTGACGGTTTCCGCGTTTGAACGACATTTCGATGGATTTTAAAATAAATTCTGCTCGAACAAAATTTTCTACGTGTTCAAAAACCAACTTCATTCCTCGAAATCGTGCAATTGCCCACATAACGTGTCTATCATGGGGTGAAAGACCGTCACTTTGAAGCGAAATTTTGGCTCATGCAGCCTTTCATCTTTGTTCGGTTCATCAGAGTGCATCTTTGTTTTAGCGATTCTTTTTTTGGGCAAAACCGAGCTCTATACCCCAACGCACACACATACTTGAAATTTCTTCACTAGGTTTCGCCATTGTATTTGGATAACCTAATAGAACTCCGATCCAATGCAATATTTGAATCCACGGAAATTCGACGATAGTGGCGCTATCTATTGGGGAAACGACGGAAGCGGTGTGAAGCACCAATGCTACCAATGACTTCTCTCTAGCGCTACCTCGCGGCGCGATCATACACTATTTTCCCGACAACCTTTTTTTCGGCACACAGCCCCCGTATGCATGCATAATCTATTTTATTATTCTTGATCTATGGTTTCGCTGTGAAATAATGAATCTTTTTCTAGGGGCCTCCTGGCTTGAAAGAACTTTGTATTAAGTTAATGTTTTATTAACCACATTAAAAATTCATATTTTATAACAATAAAGTCGTTTTGGAGAGGATTTCTTAGCAAATGACGCCAGAAATACACTTTTTTATATTTCCCCCATAGCAATCCAAGTAGAGCTATAGGGCCGGGGTTGCCCCGGCGGTAGATACGGCGCTGGCCATGGGAACAAGGCTTAAATGGGTAAGATTTTAATTTTGGAAAACCAAACACCAGGCAGTACCATTGCAACTATTTCAGAATCCAAGTTTACAGGACTCTGTCAATAAAAAGATATTTTAAATTTGTGTTTTTCTTCCTTTCAGTGTAACTTCTACGGTCCGCGTTGTAGTTAACCGATTTTCAAGGCCGTATCCCAAGGGGAAATATTTCGCGCCGTCGAACCTGCACGGACTACAGTGGGAACTGATTCAGCGAAACACGAGTCGTTACCAAGTAACAGGTACAACCCAATTACAGCAGACACAATCCCTGGTGAGAAAGTTGAATATCGTCGCGGGTAAAATATAATTCAACGTATTTGGATGTTTGGCGTAAAAGAAGTGTCGAAACCGGGAGAATGCAGGCTGCCAAACTGGTTCCTCCAAGTCGGACGGTTAAACTAGGATTCCTGGTGGAAACTGAGTGTTTAACTGCACAACAGTATCAGACGGATCGAAGTGGTGGGTTTTGAAATTTTTTAAAGAATTTCGAGAACAACAATTGAGGCGTGAACAAAAAACATCAGTCATACAATCAAGCAATGGACATTAAAATGATTCGACCACGCAGCTGAACCGCTGACGTGATTTGACCGAATTTCCAAAATTAAGTTTATATTTTTCAGGGTTTCAAGCAACTATTTGGGAAATTGGTCTACTCACGAAGGCGCTGATACGAAATATATTAGTAGAATTTGTTTGCATATCGGCCTACAGCCTCGGATCGCGTTTCGTTTCGCTCGTATCCGAAAAACTCGTTTTGCTAGTTAGCACCTCGATCTTGGGCCCTCGCCCGCAATAATACCTCTTCGCTTGGTAATACCTCAGAAATGTACATTGTGCTTCCTCATTACTTAAGTTGCGTTAAAATAGATTACTTGGTAATACCCTACCCATTTCGGAAGTTGCGTTAAAATAATTTACTTGGTAATAGCTCTGAAATGGACATTGTGCTTCCTAATTTCTTAAGTTGCGTTAAAATAGTTTACTTGGTAAT
>JAGFPH010001624.1:245288-260751 GCA_018207615.1 Philaenus spumarius | reverse complement strand
TACATATACCATGATATCGTAGTATTCTTCCAACCGAGTTTAGCAGTCGCGTCCAGAGGGTGGTCAGTTTCGTTAAATCCGCAAAAGCTTTGCTCACCCTCGGAGAGAACAGATTTGATAAGGAAAAACACAACCGCCGCGGTCAAAGTCATCCTAATGAATGATCGAATTTAAGAAATGCAAGCCCTTACAAAGTGGGTCTTACTTTAAGCTAATCATTTCCACATCATACACCAGGTGAAAGGGGAACAAATTCAGCCTTTGAATAAGCTTTAATTACTTTTTCCATAGCTTTTATCGTGTCATTCAGTTGAGATAACGTGACGGCGTCGTCGTCGTCTACGCCTTTAGCTAAATTACACAATCGATTCTGATTTGCGTTAAAGGTTTTAGGCGAGTCCCTCGTTATAGCGTTTGACTTAACCCATTTCTTTAAATCTAAAACACTCGTTTTCACTGCATTTAGTTGAAGCAGATTCACGGCATCTCTATCTTTTTTGGCGACCGGTAGATTCGTGATTCTTTTGGAGCCGGCATTGAATACATCATCACCTTCGGGTAATTGAGTTACAATTATTGCGTTTGCCTGTAAAAATTCTAAATTAACCGCGTCTCGTAACGACACCGGTGGACCGATATTATTTATTATATTATTTTTAAAATCCCATCCGTGTTCCGACAACGATACGATCCCCTTGTTCAATATACGTTCGTCAACGTATTTCATATTTACCGCGTCCGCTTCTACTTTGGGATATCCTACGTTTTGTATACGTTTATTATTAACATTATAGCCACTGCCGTCGGGTAAATCGGTTATAGCGTTTGCCTGTAAAAATTCTAAATTAACTGCGTCTTTATTGGACACTGGGTGGCCGACACTGGTAAGCCTTTTATTTCCAAAGCCCCACCCGTTATTGTCAAGAGTTATTCTATTGTCCACATAGGACTTGGTTGCAACGTCTTTCTCATTCTCGGGAGTTTTTACATTACATATACGTTTATTTTTAACGTCGAAATACTCTTCACCGTAGGCTTGGAACGGGTCAACAGGTCTTTTGAGAATCACACTATTCGTAACCCATGACTTATATTTATTTAACTGATCAAAGTTGACGGCGTCCGTTATGTCGGTTCCCCCTTTGACATTGGTTAATTTTTTACCTCCGAAATCCCACTTATATTCATCTGTAGGTATTTTACTATCTACATAGTACTTGTTGACTGCATCCTTTTCATTTTCTGGTTGACCCACATTACATTACAATTTATCCTGAATGTCGTAGTTCCCCTCTGAGGTGAGATTAAATCCTACACCTTTAGGACCCTGTTTCGAAACCGTCGCCTCGGAGTAACGTCCAAACTTGTCGACACTCATCTTATCAATGATCTAATTTTTCTATTTCCCAACCCTTTTATCAACCCCGCTTCACGTAGTTCTTCCACGATTGATGCAATCTCGTTTGCGTGACCCGTATGACCTGCATCATTGGAAGCTAGCAAAAGTCTCAATCGATCGCACAATTCATTAGGATCGTCCCAGTACGCGTAGCCTTTTCCCATATACGTTTTGGGTGGGAACAAATGTTTTATAATGCTTTTGTATTTAGTCGACTTGGGGTTTCGATTGATCTGACCTCGCGGATCGTATTGTCTTTTGTGTGCATTTGTTTTCAAGCAGATATCTTTGTAAGCGGCCAAGTCTGCCTCGGTGTACACATCGACTTTGGGCGAACGTTTAAATAGTAACTCGTACAATCCCTTCGTTCCTTTATAGTTAGTGCCGTCTATCGTAATTTCTCCTTCATCGGAAAATTGTAGATTTTTATTTCCGACCATAAGCTCTTCGTTGTTGATTCTCGGTCCGTAAATGTTATCTATAGCCTTTATCTTGGCTGTATCCGTTATCATTTTAAGCATGTACTTACGTGTAAGGGGATGCTTGAACGTTTCGTTCACATACTCTGTGGCTTCGCTACGCCCTTGCGGAGTTGATAATAAATCAGTCAAGGTTTCGGGTGTTTCCGCAACTGTTTCCGTTTCGATAAAACTAGGCCCCCGAGGAGGAGTATCAAAAGTCCCCGCAGTCGGGAGGGTTTCGTCAAAGACCGTCGGTTCGTCCTTGATCTCTGTTTTTACATCATCATACCTCCCCTGTATTTTAGACAGCTCGCTGATAATCGGTTTGTATTGTTTCGCGAGAAACCGTTCCGTATCCACTTCTCCGTGCCGTATCTGTCGATATTTCCTCTTGATAGCTTCCCTGAGACGATTTATCTCGAGGGTGACCTGCTCAGACGACGACATTTCGTAAAATGAACGGTCATTTGTGTTAGATATTCTATTTATGGTAATTCTATAGATCTCAAAAAGAGCGCGTACTTTTTATTTTTCAACAGATAGCCCACTACATCACCTGCCGAGACTTTAAACATTTTACCTTTTCCCTTCCAATAGTTGCGCATATGATTATCGAAAAAGGGAATGTGATTCACTTTGTTTACGTCGACGAATACAAATGTTCGTTTTACATTATCGCGCCACTCGGGTATTTCAGCCACAACGAGGTAGTCATCTGAAGGTGTTTTTTGCATGTGTCGTTTGAGTTCGGCTATAGGCCTAGACGCGGATGTGTCCAACAAAAAGGAATTGAGCAAGAGAAATTCGTCTAAATTTGCACCGGTAAATTTGCGCCACGCGTTTAGCTGTATCGGATCGACGATGGAATATTTTCGACCGTCGAACGATAGACCGAAATGCGCGCATTGGTTCGGCACAGTGGGCAAAGCTAGTTTAAGAAACTCGACGGTAAACATACCCTGCGCCTTGTTGTTTACGGCTTCAAAATGTTTCCCCCGCATTTGGCGCGGCAGGTCTTTAGGCGCCGGTCCGAACTTTACGTTATAACTCACGTCGACACAACACTTTGAACCGAGCAATAACTTATAGGCGTAAACCGGATCTCGAATAGGTATAGTCCGCTCCGTTACTACTACGCACCTCGATGCATAAGGTAATGAACAGCCGTATTGCAACATATCCAGGTAAACTTGAGTGTAGTTTATGTCTCCGTGGTCGGGTCTAACGGTACGATCGAAAAAATCGGGAAAAGGTCTAAAACGCGAGATTAAATTTTGAGAATGTCGTACAGTGCCTTTCATCATGTGTTCATTGTAAATAACTAGCTCAAACGGTACACCGTTCTTTTCGCTCTCGTGTAGAAACTTTATCCAAGCTTCTCTGTTGTAAATCCTATGACCGGAAGTAATCATCAGTATGACCACGGGCGGTAAACTTTTACTGTATCCTCCACGTCTCTTGTGACGCCAACATCGTCTGTTAAATATATCCCCGTGTTTAGAAGCACGACTACAATAGTTGCCGCAAAATTGTTTCCTACCGGGATAGTACCAAGTACAAAGGTTTGACTTTGGTTTAGAAAGTCTTGTTACGGAAGCATACGAGCCGATATCGTTGTACGTGTAAATACGCATTATATATCTTTTACAAAACGATCGAATCCTATCCTATACCGCCCCTCAGCAATCTCACTGTCTTTGTCTATAACCACAAATCCGTGTTTATCCTTCCACGCGAGAGCACATATATCTTTAAAAACTCCAAAACAAACGTCCGGCATGACGTGATCTGTAAAAATGTGACGCAAATTCATCTCGTCTTGTTTAAATACTACTAAAAGGTTGGCATTGTCGCGGATCAGCTGCTTGGGTATTCTGCTGTAGGTCTGTCCCAAATAAAACGAATCTATATTGTTATGACGACCCATGGTAAAGTAACTGCGTATATGATCGTGTTTTTCACAAGCGATATCGTCAAATAACATAACAGAATCTGGTTCGGCTTCGTTGGGGGGAATTACACTATCGTTGTCCGAATATGGAAAATAACCGATACCCGAATTTTCAAAAACATTTTCCAATAGTTTGTATTTAGGTTGATGAAGGGACTTGGAAAACACGTAAATATTTGCAAATTTCAATCCGTGCTCCTCGAACAACAGATTAAATACTACATTGGTTTTACCACAATTCGAAGGACCACACACAATACACCTAATAGTATTGGGCAATAATTGACTGTGACGTTTTTTGGTATTGTTACTTTCCGAAAGGTATTCGTCAAAATTTGACATCGGAAGCGCGTGCGACATACTCTCGATACGCATTGTGAATAGAAACTGAAGGACATTTACCGGAGTTTCTCTTTTTAACGATCGGCTTTCCGAGACTCTACGATCGGCATCGAGACCTGCTTACCGAGCCTCCACATCCGTCATTGCACAACGTTGTGACCTCATTGACATTTGGCCGAGCAGCTTTCTCTTATCTACCCACGAGTTGTGTGCATGCGAGGAGAGCTGTTTACCAAGCCTTCACATCCGTTATTGCACAGCGTCGTGGCCTCATTGACATTTGGTCAGAGCAGCTTTCTCTTATCTATCCACGAGTTGTGTGTTTTATCGAATCCGAGCCATTTCACAAGAACTTTGTTTCCTTTCTTGCGCAATACTTTTTCCACGAGATAAACGTCGCCCGTGTTCGACTTGCTTAACTCTTCGCCGTAAAAACTACCTTTTAAAATTTCTCCTTTTCCGTCTTGTAAAACATATGTGGTTGGTTTTGTAGGCCTAACACCGTACACCGTAAACACTTCGTTTGTCCAGTTGGGTAGATAACCTTTAGCGAATGTCTTTTTGTACTTGGAAATTCTAACTTTATCGTCTAATTTAAATTTAGGTTGACTTTTGATAGACTTTTCCGCGATTTTTGCCAATAGTAATTTTTCGTGTTTTTTCAAAACTTTAGAGGGTTTCATTCCGATAGTACTGTGTACGGTATTATTATACGACTTTACTATTTTAGGTAACAGATCGAGCCACTCGTAACTGCCTTGTGCGGTAAACTCACGCCACATGAGATTTTTCAAAGTACGATTTAACCTTTCCACTATGGAAGCTTTTTTGTCCGAATAGGTCGCGTAATGATTTATATTGTATTTTCGCATTAACTTTTGCACGTGCGCATTGAAAAATTCCTTACCTTGATCGGTTTGGAAATGTTTCATTTTGTGATTTTCAAATATCGGTTCTAATGCGGCTGCTACTTCTAACCCGGATTTCGACTTTATAGGCACTGCAAAAGCAAATTTGGAAAGGCAGTTTATCACGGTAATTATATACTTGTACCCTTTATTGACTTTAGCGTACGGTATCATCTCGACCAAATCCGCCTGAAAAATATCCGTTAACGATTTCAAAGTCACTCGTCTAGTTTTGAAATTTCTTCTCGCGGGCTTATGAAGCTCCGCAGCAATAGCTCGTCGCACATCCATCGTTCAACTGATGGGGTAATCATATGGGACGGGGTATGTAAACCCCCGAAGGGGTGAAACAGGCCCCCACCCGCCTGTTTTCGTGATGCCCAACCATAAATTTTGGCATCTCCGTTACAACACATTCAGCCTTGCGAGGATTATAGTCCCTTCGCCAGAGGGCCAATCACGCACAGACACACACACGCACGCACACACTCACACACACAGAGTTCAACATATCGCTCTTTCTAGTCGCGGAATTTTAATGTACCCATAAGGTAAAGAATCGTACTCTCCATGTCTCTTTCTTTTTGCTCCAGTGATTTTAAACAGTTTCGTCTCGCTCACGGTTACGACCTCACGATCTACAGTTCTTCTTATGCGTGTGTCTGTAACAGTGAGCGGGTCTTCATCTCTATCTAGTACCATCCGTTTCATCGATTCAAAATTCACCACACCCGAAGTGCGAAGGTTCAACGATAGGCCTTTTACTTTGCAAACAGTCACGGGGTCGTTGGATTTAGTAGACAGAACTTTGTAGGCGTAGGTTTTTGGACCGCCTGATACAAATTCTGTAATGTAAGATCCCGACCCGTAGTCGGCTAATTCGTCGGTCATCTGTCCGAGGTAGTCTCCAGTCTCTACTTTGTGTAATCCTTCTCTGTGCAGGTAAATAACAGAATCAGTATCATAGTAGGCCACCTGAGTGTCTAAGGCGTCCAGGTAATCGTAAAGTTTAAGTCTTGCGTGAGCAGTAGTGAACGCGGCGAGTACCACGTTCACAGTCGGGAGTACTTCGCAGGAGTCCTCAACATATTGCCAATTTACTACAACTACGTCTTCGTTCACTTCTTGGATATGGTTTACGTCTACGGACGGACTGACTATCATTTTAAACAATTCCGAAGGCTGTCTTATTATGAATGTTTTTGTTTGATTTTCCCTCTGACCGAATTTACCCCAAAACGAATTCAACATTAATTTTGCAAGCGACCTAAGCCCCTCATTTTTACAAATTTTCGTCGGATCTAGTCTAATATTTTCGTTTGTAAAATAATCGTCGATATAGTTTGCCTTGTCTTCCTCGGTCTGGCACCACCCCGGATAGCCCGATGCCTCTTGTTTAATTTTTAAAAATGTATTTATAAATTCCGTGAAAAGTCCGTCCCCGTTGTCAAACGACGCCATTTTATACTCCCATAGCTCATGCATTTCAATAATGACGTAACCCTTGTCCACAGCTTTCCGTATCTCGTCCATTGTCCAAGTACCTGTCAGTGCTCGTTCGTCGACGTTATGTGTACACTCCCCTAGTGAATTTTGTCCGCAAGTCCGACAAAGAACAAACATCAATTTTTTGTTCATCTTTGCGGGAAGTACAGGATGATACAATTCACGAGGAGGGAGTACTGTGCATTTAAGAAGTCCGTCAACAGTCATACCAAGTTTCCTGCATTCGTCGTCACCTATATGTGTTTTCGGGTGCCCTACAGGGTATTTACCGTACTTGCAAACCCAAGGATAAAGCGAACAAACGTCGACATACTGAATCGTTTCGCCCACCTTGCATTTTACGTACGACTTTGTATTACCCGTTCGGCCACCGAAAAACGCATCGCGAGGA
This sequence comes from Philaenus spumarius, assembly GCA_018207615.1. NCBI lineage: Eukaryota > Metazoa > Arthropoda > Insecta > Hemiptera > Aphrophoridae > Philaenus > Philaenus spumarius. The sequence goes on along the minus strand of JAGFPH010001624.1, from coordinate 253,793 downwards.
TCGAGGGATACGGTATGCATCATCGGGTGAGAGTCGAGGTAGGCCATTTCAACGTTTCGCTGTTTGAGTTTTATAAAGTCGCATTCCCACATTTCTACGACTTCTAGTCGGGCGAGTTTAGCTATTTTGGCTCTTGTTCTCGCTAACCGTGCATTGTGCGTATCGGACGGGTCGTCTTGAAGAGGTTCATCGCGGCTGTGCGGAAAACATTTAGGGCATCCGTGCCAGTAGCACCCGTGGAATTCGAAAACTTTTCCGTCGCACAATCCGTCCACTTTCACCCCGTTGACGATAGCTTCGCGACCTCTACCGGCGTGCTCCATACGAATCCCTCTCTGATCCTCCTCCCAAGTCAACCATTGTAAAGCGATTTTAGACTGGAGGTCGACAGATCGGTATCCGCTCTTAGGAACGATTCCTATCGTGTTTGGTTTCAGGAAATTACGTCTGAACGCGAGGTTGCATGCGCTTGCTATTGTCACGGCTTCTAGAAAAGGGTCAACGTTACACTCTTTGAGAAACGAGGCTCTGAATTTAATACACGCTTGAGCTAAAATGTCTACGTCCGAAAGGCAGTACTCAAAGATTTCTTTTTGAAAGTCGAATTCGTACTCGTTACGAATCTGCTCGTCGTGCCAAATGATAAACTCTTTATTGTTCTTGTCGAACATAGAGTCGGGACAGTAAAACTCTTTAGAGGGGATAGGACCTACATAATTTTCATTGGCCAGTGTGTTGAACAAATGTGGGAAGTAGCCTTTCTTTTTTTCCGGAGGTAGATCGAAAGCTTTAGGAAGTTTTGACAGAGCCATGGGCATGTAGTTCAAAGAATCGATAAATTTAACATTATCGATTTCCATGAGGATTACCTTTGTACCGCGTGTAATCAGTTTAGGAGTGAATTGAGTTTTTTCGAGCACATATTTAAGGAGAAATTGAAAATCGAACGCTTGTCCGTTATGTGCCAGGATACACACTTTTTTGTACGCTTTTCGTACCTCCATAACGTACGACAAGAAGCCGTTGATGGGATCATCTCTGAAAACTCGAGTACGATCGAAACAATTTTGACACGAATCACCGTTTATACATTTCCAACAGAACTGTTGGGATATGCACAAATTTACACGATGAACGTTGGCCGTGTCAAGTATTTCATCTTGACGGGTTTCTAAATCAAAGAAAATGAAAAGAAATCCATTAGATATAGGCTTCCTATAATCTACTTTCATGTAACACCGGTGGTTCGGCACCATGTATTCATTGCACACTTTACAAAAAGTTTCACCGCACACGTGCTTTGAACGACGGTTTTTCAACATAATCATTTTCTCGCAATCGGGACACTTTTTTAAAGTTTTACAAATATTTTTTAAATAAAATGTAAAACAGTCTCTATTCATAAACTTTCTGTTACAATCTCCGCAATAGATTCCGTCGTTTTCCAGCAAACACGGCGGGGAACGTTTGCAAGAGTAACAGGTGGAGGAACATCTGTGATGATGACGATTATCGAAAGGAATGTGACACGCCTCGCAGTAATAACCGCAAGCGAACGCGGAGGTCAAACTAGTGATTACGTTGAAATGGCCATTGTGAAAAATTAAATTTAGTTTGTAGCGAGGATTTTGCACATCGCCTTCGAAATAAATATTACGACCTTTATTTCCGTAACTGTACACCGTAATTTTGTGTAGAGGCAAATGATTTTGAAATTGATGCAACTCCTGCACCCCCGCGCCCTCGTCTGTGAGTTGAACCCCGGCATCGAGCATAAGTTGTCGGGCTCTAAGAGTCTGTCTGTTGCATCTATTCTTTCGTATAAGTATATAGTCCTTGTCTTTTTCCGCATGAGCTATAGCAACTACGAGGGAGCACGGTAAACACAGAGAGTCTGTGTTTTTAATACTACAATACCGTTTCTTCCTCTACATTCGTCATTGAAATTATTAAATAGTCCTGGTCTAACCCTCCCACGACCTAACGGCACTTTAACTTTAGTACATTCTACTTTAAATGTGTCGCAAGATGTACAAGCCTCGGCGTTACTCTGTATAATACCCCCAAAAATTTTCCACATGATATCAGCAGTCACCTCCGATGCAGGTCTAAAAGCTAAGAATCCCGGATCCTTATTTTTTAAATTGAGGCTCCGAAAAGTAAACCCTAAATAGTCTTCGTCAGTCGTTTCACTTGTCATAGTATCTACAAGTTCGTTCAAACCTTGTCTAATCCATTGAATTTCTTCCACACCTTCGGGTGGTGAATTGAATTTGAAAACAATCTTAGTACCGTAGAGTCGAAACTTTGTTACATAAGTTTGCAAAGTAGACAAAATGTAAGCAGATGACATTTTAGAGAGAGAGAGCTAGAGAGAGCGAATATGTTAACTCACCTGTGGTCCGGAGCAGAATGAATAAGGTTTTGACGAATAGGCACTAAATAGTAAAACGAGGTCAAAGTTGTTGAAAGTGTAAGACACTTCTAGCCGGTTGTTCTAAGAGAAAGTAGCACAAATTGTAAGAGGGTCTTTGACAGTGAAGCACACACTACGCAAACTAGACTCGCAATGTGATTGCGATCCCCATTCAATTGCATGTAAAATCCGTGAAAAAAGCGAACGAATCTTTCGCATTCACCGCACCGGAGACCGAATTCCAGTGCAGCAGTATGGCCTCGAAATTAGTATAAAAGCGTTTAGTTTCTTCTTCTTCTTCTTAGTGAGTATGGTTACCGTCAATACCGTTGACTTTTTCAACTCAATCGCTCCGCAAGAAAACGAGTTTGTTTCTTTGAAAAGTCTGACTATCGGGAAGCAATATACGATTGCAGACGCCCGCCGCATAAAAACCAATTATGGTCCGAGCATATTAGTCGTTCTCAACGACTTATTAGAAGATACCTCGAACAAAGTGTTTTTACCAAAACGCTACCAGACTCTGACCGAGTCGCAGATACGCGATTTAAAAGATAAAAAATTAATCGTTACCGAGCACATAGGAAAATCCGTTAAACTGGAAATACAAATGTAAATCCAGTGTAACGGAGACAGCAGCAGCATAATATGTTTATTCTTATATATTTTTATTACAATTCAAGTAAGTATAATTTTCAGTGTATGATTGAATTCATCACCAAAAACATTATTTGAGCTATGTTCTAATTACTAATAGTAATATAGAAGAACTTGAATTACCGATTTCTATTCAAAAACATTTGAAAGCAAATTTTAAAAACTATTCAACAAAAGTGACTTGTAATTCTGTAGGATTTGATTATGGTTGTATTGATTTTGAACATCTCTTTTTCATTATCAGTTGTTTAGTTTCGATACTGGTTTTAGTGTATAGATTATTTAAAGACAAAAAAATATTTTTCAGTAATGTTATTCTCAAATTACAGTTTAAAATGGTTAATAACAATATTCGACCCGAGATACCAGAAATTGAACATTACGAGCCAGATATTGTGGAATTCCCATTATCCGAGTCCATTGAGAATCTACACCCTCCTTCGGCAAACCTTCAATCAGCATCACCTTCTTCTTCACCCGATGAGTCCATTGAGAATCTACACCTTCCTTCGGCATCAGCATCACCTTCTGCACATGTTGAGAATCTACCTTCAGCGTCACCTTCTTCTTCTTCATCCGCAGCCGATCAAAATGAATACATGTGTCGATTGATGCATTACCTTCAGGCCTACGGCCATGCGAACTATGTAAGCATCTAAAACTGTTTTTCCTCTACCTTAATGTTTAATTAATAATAATAATAATAACACCTGTATTTTCTTTTTTAGCTTAGGAATGATTATTCTTCAACTTCGGGTCATCCAAACCGAGCTAACATTTGTCAACCAATTCAAGGGATGCCGTCTCGAGATACAACGCTAGAGGTTTTGGAAGATTCATTGTCCGCTCTGAACTCGATAGTAAACGATTTAAAGGTAGCAGCGTCGTTTTCGTACTACAGAACATGCGGCACGTTTGCGCTTCATGTTTGGAGAATGATGAGGCAGGATTTAATAGATTTAACGGAAGATGGTATATTCGCCTTACAACAATTTGGACGTCCGCCTACCAATACATGCGTAAGTCTATTGTTGATGATTGTCGAGTATTTTATGAGAAGTACTAATGATGCTTTTTTCTTACAACCAAAATTGAACAATCTTCATTATATAAATACTAATGATGTGTGTTTTTACAGCAACCCGAAGTGAACAATCCTAGCCAGATGCGGAGTCCCTGTACTGTCTGCTTACTCAACATACCGAACATTGCTCTACTTCCCTGCGGACATGTCTTCTGCCCTCAATGTGTTAGCCGATTTGCCGATTGTCCGATATGCAGAAGATGGATAGTGGACTACATCAGACTATACTTATAAAACATTTTCTTTACATATTAATTGCTACTGTTAACTGAAAAAAACTATGAATTGTAATAAAAATATATATAAGAATAAACATGTATAGATCTTAACAGATTTTTATTTTTAATACCCTGATTGAGACAAACTAGTATCAAATATGTGCGATATCGAGGCCAGAGTGATAGTCAGTGAACCAGATGGTGAAATTATCTTGGCAGGTTGCCATGTTACAATCCGTTTCCTGTGTGCTAGTTAGACGGCTATATAAAGCATGCGTGATTTCTACTCTGTAGTTATAACACAGTGAGAAATGGACAGAGACATCATAGAAGAGTTTTCTGGCGACGAGTTGTCTCGTCTATTTACTGTAAGTAGATTTTAGGATTGTTACTGGCGTTTCCGCCACCACCAACTCCCACCCCCACCCCCACCCCCACCCCCACACCCACCCCACACCCACCCAGGTCTACAATCGGACACAAGGTCTCAATGTCAAACTCATATACTCGACTAGGTAGTTACTTCTTAACAGCGTCAGCGCAGCCCAATCGGTAGCGTCGCGGACTCGGGTAATGGTGGTACCCGGTTCGATTCTCGGAGCCATCCAAACTTTTTTCAAAGTATTAAATATTAATTATTACAAAAAAGATGGCTGCCAAAGAAAAAAATCCAAAAAAAAAGAAAAAAAAAGATGGCGGAAACAAAATGGCGGCGAGGTGGAAATCCCACCCCCCACGTCCACCTCCACCCCCCACACCCACCCCAGGGTCACGTGAGGGTTTAGAGTCGCGTGATTGGCCCCCCTCCCCTTTTGTCCTCAGGTGTCGTATCCTCTACTATCACCACTTTCAATTTAGGAGAGGGCCTAGGCCCCAACTACTTCAGCTAGTATCCTGGTAAATTTATATTCCGGAAGGATTAGCTCTCTTTCGACTCGCTACATTACTGACATTAGGGATCTTAATAAATAGATATTATAGTGTTGAGTGAATTAATTGTAACACTACACTACTGACGTTTCTTCAAAACTTTTTACAATTGGAGAAACATCCAGTTAAAAAGTTTGTTAGGTATGTTTCTCCGTAGAAGGATTTCATTGTCGTGTGCCAATCGATGGAATATTATTTACAGGCAACTACCTTGTCTTTTTGAGTTCTGCTATTAGTTCAATGCAAAGTTTCAATTTTCCTTCGTGTCTTGCTCCTTGTCAATCTTCAAAATTTTCACTCAAATTCATCAGTTATAATAATGGCCTTTTGTTAGACCGGTCTGGGAACTAGCAAGTTTTCAACCCAATGGAAAATTTATACACGATGCGCAATGAGGAAAAGGTAATTAGACTGCACAACAAACAAAAACTGATTTAACATGGAAATTTTTGTGTGGCTTCGGGATGATAAAATTAAAGAATACTGTGGTTAAGAATATGCCAAAAAGAGTGAAAGAATGTTTAAAAACAAACACACGCACATTGTATTTTAGTAAAATTGTCTGTAGTATAAGTTTAAGTACAATTATATCATAGAAACGAACAAGAATTTTATTACACAGCACTGAATAAAAGTAAATTTATTTTTCTAATTGGTTATGAAGTCACCAGGAAAATCATTTGCTCCAGTACCATTAGGTTAACTACATTTGCTACATTTAACTAAAAGTAAATCATATAGTAATTTTGAAAGAATAAAAACTAATTAAAAATATTTGTTTTTAAGGGGAACAATCAATAAAGAAGCAAACACAGCAAATGCTGTGAAATAAATGAAACTTGATACAACAATTTCCTATAATTCGGTAGTCAGTTAACCTTTTTTAAAATCAGTCACCTATATAATATTATATACAAAGTGGAGAAAAAGTCTGAAAACGGTTTAATATTTCGTATATAAAGAAAATTTTAAGGTAGATGTGATTGAGGAAATTACTCTATGTAAAAATACTATTATATTAAGATTTCAAAAAAAATTCTGCTATCTTGGATCCACATTTTGAATGGGAAGGTGGTCATGTGATACATCATTTCAATGTAGAATTTCAAGAGAAAACCAACGGTGAAATTTGCACATCCATATCTAAAACCGATTAAAAATGGCAGCCAAAAACAACGAAATCGAATATCTGGTTGAACCACTTGAAATCAATTTTGAAAAAATCAAAATGGCTGTAACTCAAAAAATTGAATTACTCCCAAATATCGTTGTCTAGCATATCATTTGAAAAGTTATTTAATTCTAAATCCAAAAAGAAGAATAATTAATATTTAAACAAAAATAGTAGATACATTAAAATGGGGCAAAATCAGAAAACACGAAATCGTTGTTTTTTGGCCGCCATTTTTATTCGGTTAAAGATATGGAAGTGCAAATTTTACCGTTGGTTTTCTCTTGAACTTCTACATCGAAATGATGACCACCTTCCCATTTAAAAAAAACAAAGTTACATTCGAAATGGTGGATCCAAGATGGCGGATAAATTTTTTGAAATCTTAATAAAATAGTATTTTTACATAGAGTAGGTTCCTCAATCACATCTACCTTCAAGTTTTCTTTACATACGAAATATTAAACCGTTTCCAGACTTTTCTCCACCCAGTATAAATGTGAAGTACAAGTATTATACCACCTCATCCAAACATGTGCACGGAAAGCAAATTACAATCTTCGTTTTTTGTTGTAGGTAGCCTTAGTTTTGTATAAGAGTGTGTTTGTCTTTTAAATTTTTAGTTTCTGATTCATTTTGACAGTATCGCCTATTTGTGCAGCTCTGTTGAGAGAAACAAAAAATGTAATCCTGATGAAGACTTATAAATAAATCTTTTAACTGAAGCAAATTGCCAAAACTGTTAGTAGGTTTTTATAGTTTGTAAAAACACCTGATATCGTAAATCTCCATTGTTCCCTAATTGGAAAAGATAAAGCCTTGGAAATCGAGTAAAATAATTCGATCACTCAGCTGAACTGCTGACACGAGTTGATCAAATTTCCAAACTTTAGTTTCTATGTTTAAGTGTGTCAACCAATTATTAATTTGGGAAGTGTGCCTACTCATAAAGGCCCTGAATAGTTGCATGTGTACGAAATATATTAGTACAGCAGATACACTCGCTTTTCTAGTTTGTACTTCGACCTTGCTGCCTGCTTCGCGATTTTGCAACCTGGCTGTTGGCTTCGTATCAGAAAATGCGCAAAACAAAATCCCCTACGTGCATTTTAACCGGGTACTTTTAAGGTATTTTATGGTTTGATAGATTATGGTGTAACCAGACGGGCTAGAAGGTTGTGTAAAAAATACAAAATGTGCAGAATAATATCATCTATTTATTATTTTTAGGTAAAACAAAAAAAGTGCCATTATAGTATAAAAAACCTTAAAAATTGGTTACTTCCGGTCAAAAAACATGCTTCTGGTTGTTGGATTTTTTGGATAACGAACTTGAACACTCCCGAACTGAGGTCTCACCGTAAGAGTCACTGCAATTAGCTCATCTTTCCTATGGAAATTCACTAAAAAGTAATAGAAGAGTTGAGGTTAACTCATTCCACAGCTGATTATAAAAAACATTTCTATTCAAGCAAAACACAATACCCACAAAAAATACATACCTACTTAGCAAAAATTATTATTTCTACCACAATATTAATAATTACTTTCAATAGGCCTATTCACTATTGACTAAAGACAAATCCAGACCTTTATTTCTTACAACAAATTTTTAATTGTCTCTGTCTCTTTATACTGTCAGACAATTAATTCAATATATGTTGGAAAGTTACTGCGTACAAATAAAACCTAAAGATACTCCTCAAAACGAAAAATTATTTCTTAACATTTACGATTGTTTACAGTTAAAAAATATTATTTATAAACTCAAAATAACCAAGGAATGATGTTATTCAATAAACTCAATGCTTTACTATAAAATTAGATTTCAAAGTATGTTCTACCAAAAAGCCTATCGTATACCCATAACTAACAAACAACAAATAAAATACTACTTTAAAAACATAGCGTACCTCTATAACCTTTGTATACAGTACCTGATTCTGTTTGCATGTATGGCAATCGACCTGTAGCACGCATTATTCGAAACAAATATTGAAACTGTTCATAAAATGGATCTTTCTGTAAA
>JAGFPH010001624.1:196433-245188 GCA_018207615.1 Philaenus spumarius | reverse complement strand
GGGGGGGGGGGGGGGTAATCTCTGGCACTACTGAACCGATTGAAAAAATATTGTTACTAATAAAAAGCTACACTATCCCTGAGTAACATAGGCTATAATTCATTTAGATAAAACCTTGTTTTATTTCAATATTTGTAAATTTAGTCGGAAAAACTTCTTAGGTTAGGCCTAGAATAATAAACCAACACATGTATTTACATTTATTACCATAGCAACCAATTGAATAAAATAACAGATAATATAGCTGTTTGCTCCAATATTTCCATTAACAGCTGATTTCAAAATTTAAAGCAATTATTTTTGTATTTCTAGCTTTTAAATTATAAATATAATAAAAAGTAAAAATAAAACATGCAAATCAACCAAAAACAAAATATATCTGCATGGAATACGACGAACTATTAGAAAACGTTGCAGGAAGGATATTTAAAGAATAATGGCCTTTCAATTCAAGCAGGATAATTCTGCGAAGATTGTCCTAAACATTAAATCGTTCAAACAGGAAGATCGAAAAATAGGCCATAATTATCCCACTATACAAAGTAACATGAAAATATTACTTAAATGTCCCAAAGGCACAATTATTGTTAATGTCTTTGAAGAATTCTAGATTATTTTCAACCTGGTCTATTATAAAATGAAAAAATAAATTTCCAAACATCATATTCAACAGCATTCTTAGAATAAAGCCCCTTCAAGCGGAATACACGAACCCTGCAATGCAAGACCATTCAGTACTGGCCTAGCACTGAACAAGGAATACGGTAAACACGTGTGTGATTTACAATAAATATTTGAAAGAATTAGTATCTATCGGTGTGATGTATGGTATTTTAAATGTTTCAAGTGTTATACATGTTGTGTAATGTTTACTATTTCAAATTTGACATATTTAAACAAGTGCCACGAACGAATTTCACATTGGCTTGGCAAGGCTTGAATACAATAGGCGAAATGTTTGTCACCAAGAAATAGGGCCTAACTACGTTTTCTGAACTATGAGCAGAACACTCAAAAATATTTACACTTTTTAGCCGAATTTTTGAAGAAAATAAGAGCTATTACACTCGACCCAACTTGAAAACGGTTTGTCGGAGGAGGGTAAAACTTCGTTTCTATCCGTTTCAGACCATTTGGAGACGATACCCAAAATTCATTAATTTATATATATATATATATATATATATATGTGTTTTATTCCCGGATTGATAAATGGTAGTAAATATGCTTCAAAATTGCTGATTTTTCGGAGAAAGGGTCCTAGTAGGATTCTTCAGATACACTTTTTTTTGTTTTTCGATCCGATTCAAAATGGCGGAGATATACCGATTAATCGTTTTTGGGTAAGGATTTAAGATTATGTAAGTATATGTGTTTTTCAAACCTTGATAAAATGGTAGTAAATATGATTCAAAATAGCTGAACTGTTAGTGAAAGGGTCCTTGTAGGATTTCCCAGACACTGATTTTTTTATTTTTCGATTTTACTCAAAACGGCTGCCAATTTGATTCATACCAAAATGTCAAAGTTGGAGAGAGGAAATTGCATTATTTCTCCCATTCATAAGCCCGATTACAATTTTTGGGTTATATCATTCGAAAGGTAATTAAATTTACTACAATCCTGTGTAAAGGTATTTCAGGTACAGTCCCCGGAACAAGGAACAGAATTCATATGAAGCTCCCGATAAATGGTTTTTTCATTATAATTGTAAGGTTTTTGCGCAATTTATCCCACTCATAAGGCTGTGTGCAATTTTTGAGCAATATCATTCGAAAGCTAAGTAAATTTACTACAATCCTGTGCAAAGGTATTTCAGGTACAGTCCCCCGGAAAAAGGAACAAAATTGATAGGAAACTCAAAATAACTGTTTTTTTCATTATCTGTGTAAGGTTTTTGTGCAATTTCTCCCACTCATAAGCCCGAGTACATTTTTTGAGCTTTATATCTTACAAAAGCTAATTAAATCTACTAAAATCCTGTGCAAAGGTATTTCAGGTTCAGTCTTCAGAACAAGGAACAAAATTGATATGAAGCTCCCGATAAATGTATTTTTATTATTAATATAAGGTAATTACGCAATTTATCCCACTCATAAACCCGAGTGCAATTTGTGAGCTACATCATTCGAAAGGTAATTAATTTTACTATAATCCTGTGCAAATGTATTTTTGGAACAGTTCCCGGAACAAGGAATAAAACTCATAGGAAACTCCCATTATTTAATACTAGTTATTTCCTGATAAGAAAATTCGGCTATAGTAATGCGGCAGTGCTGCTTACTGGTTTTTACAATAACCAGTCCGTAAGGCAAGAACAAAACAATTATGTAATTGTATGATGCAATACATTATCTATTGTATTCTATTCTATTATTTAACATACCTTTTTTTGAGGTCCATTTTTATAGAAAGTATTAGGCAGTAGATGTAGTCACAAATGTAATTCACATATTAAATCGAATAAGATTGTAACAAATAATTAACATCAAAACGTGCAAATTTGGCCATAGGTCATAATTATTTACCTAATCATTTATATTCATTTGAGACCAATAATCATTAACAATTCATTATAACTGCTTCCTATCATGCGATCCCTAGTAAACTTATTGGTCTAGTGGTCAACTAAATGAAGAAATAAGAAATTCTACAAATAAAAGTAATATCGAATTTTTTGGACTCCAATTATTTCATAATCAGGGGTTTACTCGTAATTTGTTCAGTACCGGAATGCTGACGAAAGGAGGGGGGGGGTCTGGAAACGTTTTGAAATGTTCACTTTTAATAGCCCTACTTTACGTATATCTTGTGAGTTTAAGGGTACAGATAATATGCTTGCTTTTATAAAAAAGTACACATGTAAATGTAACTATGTACTTGTATGTAGCACATAGCAAACTTTAGAAACACATACTATTTTAAGCAAAAACTTGGGCAAAAATTGTCTCTTGTTTAATAGCCTTGTCAGAAATTTAAATCCTCGGTAAAAGATTGTAAACCTAAACACATTTTATGTATATCAAGGAATGCTTTTTCTTATACAAAAACAATTAAACAAAAGCAAGCTTATCACGAGAACACAACACAGACTCTTGTTAGTGAATTATTCTAACGACACTCAAAAGTCACAAAACTAAATACTGTATCACAATGTCAACGTTGATGAACAGCGACTTTTTAATTTTTGACAGTTCGCGAGAGGTAGCATGTACAAGGCAACCTGCTAAATCGCCGTGCGGCCGGTGTTCAGATACCTACGTTTAAATATTTTCCTCTTTTGGGACGGCTTTCGACCTTGTATTTGTGACGGCGTTTGTCAGTGTACAGCCATTGTTTGTATGTATACCATGCTGTGCTTTCATTTGGGATATTTATTTTTTAATTCATTAATCTTGAAATTAAATGAGTTATTTGATAAGTATTACAGTAGAGCGTCGATTATCCGAACTAATTGGGACCGGGGGTGATTCGGATGATCAAATGTTCGGATAATCAAACACGAAAATTATTTACCATTTAAAACCCCCTAATCAATTCTTAGAAAAATGGAAACTTTTAGCTAAACACTGTTATGTCAATAAATTTAATTGTTTACGTATTTTAATCGAATATAGGTTATGTTAAGCTGATGATTTTTAAAACAACTGACAAACATATACTTAGTTACAGTGAATTGGTTTCACACATGACATCAATCAATATTTATGATAGGTTTATTTTTATTGTAAATGAAATAGTAAATGTTCACCTTTACATCTGTCTGTATGTTTTTTTTTTTACATCTACTTTGCCATTTTTTGTCTTTTATTTGTGAATGGTGATAAAAAACACTGAGACACGGTAATTAATTGTCATTATAAGAGAATTTCTATAAGAAAGATGAGTTATTGCACTGACCCTTATGGTAAGACCTAAGGTCGGAAGTAGTAAATGAGTATCGATCATGGTCCCCAGAACAAGTTTTGGAGTGTCATTAAAATTATATAAATAATGATGAGTTCACACTCTGGCGGCCGCATTTTAAGTTCGATTTGGTCCAAATTTGGAACACACATTGGTTGTCTACGTCGCTCCGACGAGTTCGTTAGCAAAAAATCCTACAACCGGAAGTACGTTTTTGACAGGAAGTAACAATTTTTTTTAGATTTTTCTTACGATAATAAAATGTTTTTAGTGTTTTATCTAAAATAATAATTGTAGGACATTATTCTGCACATATTGTTTTTACACGACCTTATAGCTCCATGGTTCCCCCAAAATCGATCAAAACTTAAAATACCATAAAAGTACTCGGTTCAAATCCATGTGGGTTTGTGGATCTCCTGATCCGAGGCCCAACGGCCGAGTTTGTACGCTGCGAGCAAAGCGAAGCAGTCCGAGCTTCAAGAACGAGGTGCAACTCACAAATTCTAGATAGACAGACGAAAGTACTGTAGTCTACATTCATTGGACAGATCAAAAATTAATTTATATAATTTGAAAAATACAATAATTTGATCACGCAGCTTAACCCCTGACGTAAGTTTAACAAATTTCCAAATTTAAATTTATATATTTTAGGGTTTCAACCAACTATTTGGGAAATTAATCTACTCTCGAAGGCGCTGAACAGCTGCCTATGTATACAAAAATATATTAGTAGAATTTGTTTGCACCTAAGCCTCCAGTTTCGACTGACATGCTGCTTCGTTCCACTCGCAGTAGGAAAACTCGCACCTCGACCTTGCGTTATAAAAACTTTATAATTTTATGGAGAGGGAGAGAGAAAGCGCTACCTGCTCTGTCTTGCTCTTTTCTGTGCTCCGTCAATGTGGCCGTTGTAACTGTGAGTGAGTTGTGGAGGGGGAGCCGAGATAAGAAGCCCAATTGGCGTTGTGTCGTTGCATCGCATTTACTGAGTTGTAGATTTTGATTCTTTGTTGCATCACACAGTATTTAGAGTCGAACATGAATAAATTGCAAAATAATTTTTCACTGGCTAAACCTTCTACTATGATCCTTACTGGCACACTATTTTTAACCTAAGCTCAAAACCACATTAATTTGTTATTTCAACGAGCGCGGTCTACTGTTCACAGAACTACTAGTAATATGTTTACCGAGTTTAATAATTAAATATGAAATTCAGAAAAAATGGACATACAGCTATTTCAAAATAACTTATTCAACTATAACTGTAACTAACAATGTGATTGACGATGTAAAGTACCGGTAGCCTAATATTTCGGGTTGAGTTTACCAGTCATTGACAATTATTACACGTTTTTTATTGGATTAATTAGACTACAAAACGAGAATTGCCTCAGTGCCAAAACACTGGATGCAATGAGTGTATGAGTTCTGCTTGCACAATATCAAGATGGGTAAACCTGTATTTTATTTCTACCATGAAGGTGAAGGCATAATGAAGTGTGATCCTTTCTCTAAAATATTTTTGAAAAAGAAGTGCATCCAACCATTAAGCTGTTGAGGAGTACTGACGGCTATAACCGTCAACCTTAGTAGGGTCTTCAGTATAAGAGTAAGCAAAATTATCATTAATGACACCAGGGAGTAAAGAACACTTTTTAGTTTTATCTTTTCACAATGCATTGAAATGTTATAACATACCAAAATAATGCATTATTTTTACCTTCTAGGCGTTAAAAAAGAACATGTTTTTTTTAGAATTTTTGTATAGTGTGATAATTTTCAAAACACGGGTACATACAAAATGCTACTTCACATTTAATACACTCATAAGCAGTTTCTTTTCTTTTACACTTACTTCGTGTTGTATTTGAGCACACAAAGCAACGTTTTAACTAACTTCGGCCATTTGTTCTTGCTGGTAGAGGTCGCGGGAAATGGTGGCCTGACAAGCATAGCGGCTGCTGGGCAAAATGGATTTGGCGCAAAAAATTTTTAGGACATTTGGTGGCAAAACTGTGATTATATATTCGTTCGCTAGGTGTTTACACCTTACAGCACTGATTACTTTGAACGTTCCACAGTCGGAATAGTACGTAAGAACACCATTAGAGAACGTAAACAGCCGTAATATTGATTATTAGAACAAGCCTGTTTGGGGACGGTTAAAACCGTCAATACTCTTTTGGGATCACTTTCACTTACTCCTCAACTGGTTAAGGAAATACAGTAAGAACTCGACAATCCGGCAGACCCGATAGTTCTGCATCCATATTCTTGAAAATTGGCACTCATTAAAAATGGCAGTTTTTGTAATTATTGAGTGATTTATTCCCGGTCTGCAATGTCTGTTCGCTCCGCATCCGTCAAAAACAGTGTATAAAAATCTACTGCTCAATAAACTTGTCCAAAACAAACATTTCAATCGACATTTTTCTTAAAAATCGAACCGATTCAAAACATTGTGCTCTCCTCGTCCTTTAAAAACGTTCCCGATTAAAGGGACCGTTTAACACTTTTGTTGTTGACAGTATTTTGTTGAACGCATTCCACTTAATGAAGATTATTTGTACAAATTAAAGTCTTTAGAAAAAGTACACTAAATTTCTTGTAAATAGTTGTTCGATTTAAAACCGCTTTGCACGGTTTGGAAGTGAATGGGGTTCGAAGAATTTGTGACAGGCTGGAGTAAAAATCGTAAACCCCCTCCACGTACTGACAACTGAGGCCCATCAGTTAGCGGTTAGCGGCAATATACACAGATATTGTTACGTAGTTTCAACGTGTAATTTACGTTGTTGTTTGTGTGTTGTAACAACTCTTTAACAACCCAATAATAATATTATATATGTATATATAGTACATGTGCGTTTATTTATTCCCTGTCTAAACCATTTTAAAGAAAGACCTTGTTAATCCGGCATCACCGGATCCCCGAGTGCCGGATTATCGAGGTAGTACTGTACATATATTTTTTGATGATTGAGGGGGACAAAACAAAAACCATACTATAGAGAGGTTTGTAATAGCACCAGGCCTGATGAGAGGGAGGAGCAGGCTGGACAAAATCTCCGTGTCCCGGGAACTTAAGACTGTAGTTACCGAAAGTCATATGATGAAGCCAATGAAAGAATTCAAAACTGAACATTCTTTAGTTGTACATTAAGCTATTTTATTACTTTTGAGTGCACGGATGTGAAGATTATAAAATGAAATAGATTAACATGTTCACTGCGAAGGATGCACATGTGAGCTTGACACTGAACACTATGAGAAGCGGCCGACGCACAGTGCATTTTAAATACACAGTGAATTGTGTATTTTAAGTCACATGTGGGTCCGCTTTAAAATATTAGTGATTATTACGTAGAAAGGTTCAAAAATAAAAAATAAAGTAATTTCTACTCTCTTAGGATATAAATATAAAAAATAAAAGGTCAGCTCCTAGCATAGGAAATACGAAATTTGCGTAGCAGTGAACATGTAATGTTATTTGGATAGATGGATGAGTCGGAAGTCAAAACCAATGTGGAACCAGAAGAGATAGACAGTCGGAGTCAGACACAGCTTCTGGGCCCATGCGAAATTATACCCGTTACCGTTGCCTGCTAGACATTTCACCCCTTCCTCGCACCATTCACCCTAACTCAAAGGTTGATGTGCTGTAGCAGGAGCAAATGGTTTTGTTTATTTACATGTTGTAAAGTTGATTATTGAGAGTTGACACAACTAAAATGCTTCGTGCATTTTGTTATTTTACACCAATCGGAATGATAATATTATGTAGCCTACCGTATTTAAAAATACTACTTCAAATTTACAAACATTTTTTAAATATGTTTTGATATTAACTAATTTGATTTAATTCGTTTGTTTACCAGCAACAACTCTTATAAGGTCATAGTTTCCTACCCTAAGGTAAGGTTTTCAATCCACCCTAACTTTACCAAATTAGTCACATTTCATCTTACCGACGTGATTACCAATGTAACGATGCACACTTTCGTTTTCAAAGCTTAGTTCTACTTTCTTCACTACTTAATTGCTCTTCTGACAGGAATACTCTACTGAATGACTGCTTTTTTTGTCAGTTACTGTATTGCCCCAAGAGGCTTGCCAGAATGATAGAATCAATGCATTAGGTAACATTATAATCACCTCTTCCAAAAATAACCCTGCTAAAATAACTGTATTGGAAAAAATAGATTCAGATTTAATTTTAGAGGTTTTAAGCAGTTTTGGCCTTCTCTTTATAAAAAGACAGCTTTTTCAAAAAAAAAAAAAAAAATCGTTAACTATGAAGAAAAAAGGGATGAAAATTATCAAAACATTTGAATTTTCAGTGTTTTTCAAATAGGGTACAACAGCCCTGCCCTATTTGTCAAAAATAAAAGCCCACAACAACAAACTTCCCCAACAACAAAAAATTTAACGACTTTAAAAAACTTGTTCCGTACATATTAAAACCTGCTGACAAAATAAACTTTGATGATAAAATACTTGAATGGCCAACACTTAAAAGCTTGTGAGTTAATGGAGGAAGATTTTTAAATCAATAGTAAAAGAAAAAACTCTTTAAAACAAATAAATGTTAGCTTATTTAATAAACATTGTATATTATATAAATGTCCATCATTCAAGTTGAGTTTGATGACTTGTTTCATGTAGTTAGAAAAAGTCATATCTCCGCACAACAAATTTTGATTTTACTACCCATAAACATAAAACAAAATTGTAATAGTGGTTTTAGATAGTTCTCAGACGTTTTACTTCATATAAAATTCAGAATATTTGTCAGAATCATGAAGAGTTTACTGTCTCCTGTAAAATTTGTAAAACTGAATGGATGGCCTTTTCTAAATAACCGATTCACTTGAAGTATTATGAAATAATTGGAGTCCAAAAAAATCCAATATTCATTTTTATTTATTGAATTTCTTTATTTAGTTGACCACTAGACCAGCAATAGATTACTAGGGATCGCAATGGGCAGCAGTTACAATGAATTATTAATGAAAATTAGTTTCAAATGAATATAAATTATTAATTATGAATTCCCAATGGCCAAAGTTTTTGTTTTGATGTTCAATAATCGACATAACGATGTGAATTCAATTTGTGACTTCATCTAATACTTTTTATGAAAATGGAGCTCAAAAAAAGGTACCGTATGTTAAATATTACAATAGAATACAATAGATAATTTATTGTACCATACAATTAAACAATAATTGCTTTGTTCTTGCCTTATGGACTGGTTATTAAATAAGTTTAAATACGTTTTTGTGCATTCTTGAAAACGTAGTTATTTTTTGGTGACAATAATTTGGCCTATTGTATTCAAGCATTGTCAAGACGAAATGAAATTCGTTCATTACATTTGTTTAAATATGTCAAATTTGAAATAGTAAACATCACACAACACTTGAAAAATTTTAAATATACCATTCACCACACAGTTACTAATTCTTTGAAATATTTATTGTAAATCACACACATGTTTACCGTACTTATTCAGTACTGAATGGTCTTGCATTGCAGGATTCGTGTATTCTACTTGAAGGGGCTTTAATCTAAGAATGCTGTTGAATATGATGTTTGGAAATTTATGTTTTCATTTAATAGTAGACCGGGTCGAAAATAATCTGGAATTCTTCTTAGACATTAACAATTGTGCCTTTGGGACATTTATGTAATATTTTCATGTTGCTTTGTACAATGGGATAATTATGGCCTATTTCTAATTTGGAGTTTTTTTTATATACATCCCCTTTAAATCTAGTTTTAAATGATCTTATTGATTGACCTATAGTACGTTCAGCGAGAGTTTGCAGTAAATCGCCACCTATTACGGATGACAGGGAAAGACATGGACAATTAAAACCTCTTAATAAATGTTTTATTTAAGTACATGTGTATAAAACACAAATAAACTAAACTTAAAATTTCACTAAAAAAACGCATTAAAAGTCTAAATTTAAAGCTTCAAAATGGCCACAGAATACAGTGATTTACTGCAAACTCTCGCTGAACGTACTATATATAATATTTACAGCATTCATCGCAGATTATACCGCTTGCATTGAAAGGGCATTATTCTTTATTTTTTAAATATTCTTCCTGCAACGTTTTCTAATAGTCCGTCGTATTCCATGCAGATATATATTGTTTTTTGGTTGATTTGCATGTTTTATTTTTACTTTGAATTATATTTTATGATTCTGAGGTGATATTTTGTTTGAAAGTGCAATATGTTTCGACTCGTTTAACCTAAAAATATATCCATATTAATAAATACTTCAATTTTGTAAATTTGCACGTCCTTTACAGATAGTTTGTTTCTTCTAATAATTTTATAATGTTTGCAGGAGAATTGCAGGAAATTCACTATCAGAAAGTGTTGATAATTTATTTAAGGAAAGTACTTTACAGAAAGATCCATTTTATGAACAGTTTCAATATTTCTTTCAAATAATGCGTGCTGCAGGTCGATTGCCATACATGCAAACAGTATCAGGTACAGTATACAAACTTTATAGATACGTTAGATTTTTAAAGTAGTACTTGTTGTTTGTTAGTTATTTTCTTGGTAGAACATATTTTAAAATCAAATTTTATAGTAAAGCATTGAGTTTATCGAATAACATTATTACTTGGTTAGGTTGAGATTATAAATGTTGTTTTATCAGTAAACAATGGTAAATATAAAGAAATGCTTTGTCCTTCTGAGGAGTATCTTTAGGTTTTATTATACTCATACCAACATTACTTAATTACAGTAACTGTCTGACAGTTTAAAGGAACAGAAACAATTAACAATTTCTAGTAAGAAATAAAGGTCTGGATTTTTCTTTCGTCAGTAGTGAACAGGCCTATTGAAAGTAATCATTTATTAATTGTAGTACCAGTAGAAATAATTTTTGCTAAAGGATGTATTTTTGTGGGAATTGTGTTTTGCTTGATTGGAAATGTGTTTTTAACTTTTTATAATCAGTTGTGGAATGAGTAACGTAACCTCTTTATCACTTTTTAGGGAATGCCCATAGGCAAGATGAGCTACTGCGGTGGCTCTTATGGTGAGACCTATATCAAAGCCCACTAAAGAATACCGTTGCGAGGCGGCCAATAGGATGGGTGCGCAGCGTTGCAATATCTACTAGCCTCGAATACTTCTGGTATTTACCGCTCGAGGCTTGATCGCACAGTTTAAAAAATTATAAATGCGTTGAGTCAGCCGCAGTCAGTTAGAAGCGCGGGAAGAACGTGACAATGTCGCACTACGGCGATTGGAGCGTTCAAGGTCTCGATGTACACAAGCCCATCCCTCAACGGTATTCTTTAGTGGGCTTTGATATAAGGTCGGGAGTGGTCAATTAGCACCTATCATAGTCACCAGAACAGGTGTTAAGGTGTCATTAAAAATGTATGTATGTTTTTGAACTCTAGCGGTCGCATCCGATTTGTCACATGGTCCAAATTTGGTACACATGTTGGTTGTCTAAATCGCTCGGACAAGTTAAATAACCAACAAAATCCGACAATTAAGCACATTTTTTGACTAGAAGTAACCATTTTCTGAAATTGTCGTACTAGAATGACACTTTTTTTGAGGTTTTATCTAAAATAATAAATGGTGGATATTATTCTGCACATTTTGTTTTTTATAGAACTTCTAGCCCGTCTGGTTCCCCCAAAATCTATCAAAACATAAAACACTTTAACCTTTTCGCTGCGTATTAAAATCCAAGCAGCTCCCTATATTTTGCAATTATGAGTGAAATTTTAAATTTTTAAATTAAGGTTTATTTTACTTAAATATCTCTTTATTACTATTTCTTGCATTAATATATACTACTATTTTCATTAAAAAACATTTTTTTATGTGTGAAAAACATTATTTAAGCCCTAAAAACATGGAAATTTAATAAATTGTTAAATATTTTTAAGTACTCACATTAAATAATATTTACTAAAAAAAAACAATGAAAATATTAAATCTACAACAGTTTAATATTAAAACATGTATAAGATAACATTTATAAGCATAAATTAATAATTAATTGTGTAATAAGTAGCAAAGATACAGTAACATATAATTCTAGCCTAGCTAACACACAGAAATTACACTTTCTTGAAATTGAAATAATGCCAATAAATTTTGTTTCTATAATGGAATATTGTAATAATAATTTTGTTATTGTGGATACTTTAAAATGTTTAAAAAGAGTATTTGTTTTATTTTAAATATTAATTCATTATAAAGTAGGTTGGAATTAATCACCAATACAGTACTTACATTATAAGAAAATAAGCCAACACTAAATCACTTCAGAACTTTAATTACGTAAAACAAATATCCATGTGCAATATATACTAGAAATATAATTAAATATTATCATAAACACACACATAAAAGTAATGGAAATCATTACAACCACAATATAACCTTCACTAAACACCCGGTTGGAACGTCAAATGTCAACAAAAACACGTGATACTACAAAGTTTCACTGGCTTAGAAACAGGGAGCAGCACCTACGTGAGGCTAAATAACACCATTTCTGTTCAGTTGGGACTATAATCGACTTACGCAGCCAAAGGAAAAGTTTTTATAACGTTGTGGACTGAAGTCGATTTACGCAGTGAACGGTAAAAATCTCAAATCAACTGTAGTCTATTTACGCAGAGAAAAGGTTAAAAGTAGCCGGTTAAAATCCATGTGGGGGATTTTACCTTAGGGCATCTTCCGATACCAAGCAAACTAGCGAAGCGCAGTCTATAATACGAGGCAGTAAGGTCGAGGTACAAGGCGAGTGTTTCCGCTGCAGTGCATGAGCCTTGGCTGGAGGCTGAGGTTCAAAATCAAAATGACTAATATATTTCGTTTACTCAGGCATTTGTGAATAGACAAATTTCCCAAATTTAATAGTATGTTGAAACCTCAAAACATAGAACAGTATTATTTAATTTTATCGTCCCGAAGCCACACACAAATCGTCAAATTAATCAGTTTTTGTTTGTTAAAATAAATGGTTATACATATCTTGTGCGTCTCCGACTATTTATTTATAAATAAAGCAATCTGATAGGCTACAATGAATTCCATTTTGTTTGTTGTTGTGCAGTCTAAATACCTACCTCGTTTCCTCTTTGCACATCGCCTATACATTTTCTATGGGATGAGCACTTGCGATTTCTCAGACCAGTCTAACAAAAGGATATTTATTACAACTGATGAATTTGTGTGACAATTTTGAAGATTGACAAGAAGCGAGACATGAAGGAAATTTGAACCTTTGCATTGAAATAATAGCAGAACTGAAAAAGACAAGGTAAATATTGCCTGTAAATATTGCCCAATCAATTGGCACACGATAATGAAGACCTTCTACAGAGAAACATACCGGTACCCAAAACATTTTTTAACTGGATTTTTCTCAGATTGTAAATATTTTGGGATAAACACCAGTAGTGTATTGTTACAAATAATTTGCATAATGCTGTAATATTTACTAGTAGTTCTGTGAACAGTAGACCTCGCTCGTTGAAATAACAAATGTGGTTTTGAGCTTAGGTTAAAAATAGTGTGCCAGTAAGGAAGTAAGTAGAAGGTTTAGCCAGTGAAAAAATATTTTGCAATTTATTCGTGTTCAACTCTAAATACTGTGTGGTGCAACAAAGAAACAAAATGAGTGGAGTGCTTGTACTTGATAGAGGAGGTTGTGTTTTGGTGTAGCTCCTGTAATTTGTGACTTTTAAGGTAGAAATACTGTGAATTTTTGTGTGTGACTCGAGTTTGTGAGTAAGTGTAGAGGTATAGAACATAAAATACAGAAGTGTAACGTTTAAAAAATCTGTGCAAGTTATTTTTTTAACAAATATTGATTAGTATTCAGTTTTAAACAAGAACTAATGCTGCAAAATTGGCTTGGCTAGTCAATAGCTAGTAAGGGTAACTCATAATCTCTATTTACACACAAGGTAGATAATGATAATGATGCAGATACAGGTACTCCAATTGACAATGCAAATATTTGCTGAATAAATATTGGATATTAGATAGATATTTCGACTGCCAGAATAAATTAATTGTGGACATTGTTAGTCTTATCTGAGCTATTACTTTTGTAGAATATATTTGATTAGTTATAGGTTGGATAAGTTTTGTCTTAGGCAATGGGTGATAAATCAAACAAATATCCATGTGGAATATGTGAAAGAAATGTAGGAACTAGAAGTCATGGTATTTTATGTAGTGGCTCTTGTTCATCATGGTTTCATAGGAAATGCACAGACTTAAATGCTCACGAGTTTTGAAAACTAGCAAAATCAGGGGAAAACTGGTATTGTAACATGTGCTCATTGCTGGGGAAGAATGCTACTGTTGTGGACGAAGATACAGAATCTGATGAATTTTTAACTAAAGAAATAAATAAACAATTATGTGATGAAGTAAAAAGTTTAAACTTATTACTGAATGACCAAAATGATGAGCTAACTGAATTAAGAACTAGTTCTCAAGAATTAAGAATCAAAAATGCTATTCTGGAAAAAAATGATAATTGAAAGGGAAGAAAAAATAATACATCTGGAAAATAAGGTGGATATGTTAAAAATACAAGTTGGAAAACAGCATAATATTAAAGAAGTCATTCTAGAGAGTAAAAATTCAGTTTTAAAAAGAAGAAGCTTGCCTTTGACTTTTAATATACCGATTCAAAATGCTTTTTCTCCTCTATCAGAAAATGAGTATGACTGTGAAATTAATTT
This sequence comes from Philaenus spumarius, assembly GCA_018207615.1. NCBI lineage: Eukaryota > Metazoa > Arthropoda > Insecta > Hemiptera > Aphrophoridae > Philaenus > Philaenus spumarius. The sequence goes on along the minus strand of JAGFPH010001624.1, from coordinate 230,506 downwards.
GAGGAAGAAAAATACTCCTGAGGATGAAAGGCAAAAGGAACATGGTTGGGAAAATGTGAAAAATAAACGGTATCAGGAAACTGACACATACTTTCTCCCTCATTATAGGAACTTAATTTTTTATTTTTAAGAGTAATTTTCCCATAAAAACCCTTAAAATAACGGAAAAACCAACTTTTCTCAAAAACGGCTCGAACGATTTTGATCAAAATTTTACAGTTTATAGTACTTTAGGTCCCTAATAAACTATAAAATTTTAATCAAAATCGTTATAGCCGTTTTTGAGAAAAGTTGATTTTTCCGTTATTTTAAGGGTTTTTATGGGAAAATTACCCTTAAAAATAAAAAATTCACAAAAATGAAAAAAACGCCTGGAGATACCGTGGATTAATACCTCCATACCAAATTTCATCAAAATCGGACGACTGGTTTAGGCTCTAGGTCTGATAACATCCACACAGACACACAGACACACAGACACACAGACACACAGACACACAGACACACAGACACACACACAGACATCACTCCGAAAACCACTTTTTTAGGTTCAGGGGGACCCAAAACGGATATTTCCACCAAAAACTCAAACTCGAAAATTTTGACGAATACAATACTTTCTCCATATACTATGGTATAGGGGGAGAAAGTAAAAGAAGAAAGAAAGTGCATATCCTTGAAGGAAGAGGGAATCAACGCGGAGTCGTCGAGAAAGTGCAGAGATCTCAAAACTTTATGAAGAGAATAGAAAGCAGAGTGGTGGTTGTAAGCAAGTTCATTTGGAAAAACATAAAATTGTTGTAGTGGGCGATAGTCATGCCAGAGGTTTTGGGCAACTACTACAAGAGAGAGCTGGAAATAAAATGGATGTATCAAGTTTCTTCAAGCCAAACGCTCAAATGAAAAATGTTCTTCAAGATATAAACTCAAACTCTTGTAGTCTTAATAAAAAAGATTTTGTAGTTGTATTGGGAGGGACAAATGACTTTTGTAAAGGGACATCAATGGAGGCTTTGGGATGTGTGGCTCAGACTCTTGAGAGTACAGTCAATACAAATGTAATACTGTCAACAGTGCCGTATCAATTTGATGATTTATCAAAAAATGCAGCTATTTATAAGCATAACCTAAAATTACATTCTCTCGCTTTGTCTTTCAATCATGTAAGGTTATTGAATTTGTCTTTATTAAGTAGAAGTAGCTTTACATCTCACGGCCTTCATCTTAACAAATTTGGAAAGACAAGTGTCTGTAGAGCAATAATGAACCATATATTTAATAAGATAAATGTTAGTTTCTTAGGTTAAATTTTGAAGAACAGAAAACTAATGAAAATGGTTTAAGTGCAAATAGATATCTAAGTTTTTCTGAGAAGATTTCAAATGATATTGGAGATTCATATGCAAGGCTTGCTCAGATATCCTCACATTCCGTATCTGTCATGCATTATAATATCCAGGGGATAAATAGGAAAATACCAGAATTATTATTGTTTTTTAAAACCATAAATCATTCCCCTATGGTTATTTGCTTATGCGAACACTGGCTATGTAATGAAAATATTTTCTTGTTAAACACTCTTGATGGATATTCTATGGCTAGTACTTTTACTAGGATGGCCATGTTGAGAGGGGGAACTGCAATTCTCATTAAAAAGGATATTAAATTCAAACTAAGAGCTGACATTGAAAAATTTAGGCTTGAGGGTACTTTTGAATGTTGTGCAATAGAGCTTATTGATAACACACTTTCAGAAACAAATATTCTTATTATTAACATTTATCGCAGGCCTTGTAACAATTTCAAAAATTTTAATGAAACGTTAAATTTAGTTCTGAATAGGATCCAAAAAGAAATTAGAAGGAAACATCTAATAATAACAGGGGATTTGAATGTATACTTTTCTGGGCATAGCAATGAAAGATTGCTTTTAATTAATACCCTACAATCCTTTAATTTAGAATGCAAAATAAGGGAACCAACTAGAATTACTAAAAATTCTAGCAAAATGATTGACTACATTATTGTAAAGGCCAATCAATCTTACAGTGAGGCTCTAGTTTTAGAGCCAGGGCTATCAGATCATACAGCCCAAGTGTTAGCTCTAAACATTAAGCAGATTAAGCAATGTGCCAATAAAGGTCCTAGACCATTTAAAAGGCACTTCACAAAAAGTAATATAATACATTTTGATACATTATTGTCTGAAATAGATTGGAATTTTCTCTATATTGTGACAGATGCGGAATCAGCATACAATTTGTTTCTTGATGTTTTTTTATCTGTGTTTGATAAGGCATTTCCTCTTAGACCAGAGAAAATTTGTTCCAAGAATTTTAAGTCTTGGATGACACAGGGGTTAAGAATCTCATGTAAAAGGAAAAGAGTGTTATTTGAAATGACTAAACTGTACAGTGATGAGGCACTTCTAACCTACTACGGACTCTACTGTAAAACATTGCGAAAACTTATTACTGCAGCTAAAAGACAACACAATGATAATTTTATAATACAAGCCTCGAATAGATCAAGGGCTGTCTGGGATGTTGTTCGTAAAGAAACAGGTAAATTGGGTGCAGGTCAATATATTACAGGGATTATCGATCAGGGAAAAGAAATTGTTGATTGCAAATGTATAGCAAACTCTTTTAATAACTTTTTTGTTAATGTGGCAAAAGGATTTACTCAAGGTAAATTAAAGGCTCTGGAACTCCTAAAATCAAACAATAAAATAGGTAACAATTATTAAAAATTATCACCTACTAACGAAATGGAAGTATTTAAAATAATTAAAAAATTGAAAAACAAAAAATCTAGTGGGTGGGATAATGTTTCAGAGAACATCTTAAAAACGGTGGGAATAGCTGTTAGTCAACCGCTGGCCTATATCATAAATCTATCTATGAAATCAGAGGTCTTCCCTTCTAAACTAAAGTATGCAGTAGTTAAACCAATTCATAAAAAAGGAAATCAATCTGAAATGGGAAATTACAGACCCATATCTCTTTTATCAGTTTTCTCAAAAGTATATGAAAAAATAGTGCAGCATCGCCTAATTTTATATTTGGAAAATAATAATATTCTATCTGAGGCTCAGTTTGGGTTTAGAAAAGGTCGGTCTACTTCTTCCGCAATATTTAGCTTTTATGAACAAATTCTCAGAGCTGTGGATAGCTCACAATATGTTCTTGGACTGTTCTGTGATTTGTCTAAAGCGTTTGATTGCGTAAATCATGATATACTTCTTGAAAAAATGCAATTTTATGGTATACAGGGAATACCATTAATTTGGTTCAGATCATATTTAGAAAATCGTTACCAAATTGTGGAAATTAAAAATAACCTAAAATACCTATCAGACCCAATATTAAATAAATCTGGAGTCCCACAAGGATCAGTCCTTGGTCCTATCCTATTTTTATTATATATTAATGACTTGCCAAATACTATGCAAACTGGAAAAATGGTTCTCTTTGCAGATGATACTTCAGCTATAATACAGGATTCAAACTTTTATTCTTTAAATAAATCTCTCTTGGAATGTTTAGATTCCATTAAAAACTGGCTTACTTGTAATGGTTTGCAAATTAATATGAATAAGTCCTGTGTTTTAGATTTTAAAACTAAATGGTCGAGATCTCTTAGCGCAAATCCGAAAATCGATAATATTGCCACAAGTGATGACGTTAATTTTCTGGGGCTAAAAATAAATAAAAATGCAGGATGGAAAGATCATGTGGAATTATTGTCCCAGAGGCTAAATAGTGCGTGCTATGCCATACAGGTAGTTTCTAGCCAAGTTAAAAAAGATACTTTAAAATCTGTCTATTACGGATATTTTCATTCCCTATTAAAGTATGGTATCATGTTGTGGGGTAATTGTCCTGAGGCACATAGAGTTTTCAAAATTCAGAAGAGAGTAATAAGAATTATGGTTGGAGCAGGGTATAGGGAATCTTGTAAAAAATTATTTAAAGAAATGTCCATTATGCCGATGCCGTGCATATATATATGAATTATTAAATTTTGTTCATGAAAATAAGCATATATTTCAAGATAGATTCTTACATCACAAGCACGAAACCCGAGGTAAAAATGTCCTTCAATATCCCAGACATCGCCTATCGGCTTATGAGGCGCCGCTGGACCATTTTACATGGGAATCAGACTGTACAATAAATTGCAGTCTGATATAAAATATGTCTTGTATAGTACAAATTTTAAGAAAAAATTTAAAACATTTTTAATAAAGCAATGTTTTTACTCAGTTAAAGAGTTTGTGGAGTTTAGAGGTGCTTAAGGCACTTCTTCTGTTGTGTTTTCTTTTGTGCTTCTGTATTGTTTTGTGAACTTGTCGACAATTCCTACATTACCATTGGCAACGCCAAACTTTTGTAATCAAAGGGAAGCTGGAGAAATAAATAAAATAAATAAATAATGAATAAGAGAATGTAGTTGGTAAAGGACTACAACCACAGATAAAAGAATTACTAGTAATTCTTTTATCTGTGCTACAACTCAGTAAATGCAACGCAACGCCAATCGGGCTCCTTATCTCGGATCCCACTCCACTACTCACTCACAATCACAGCGGCCACACCGACTTAGCGCAGGAAAGAGCAAGATAGCAGTTAGTGCTCTCTCTCCCTCTCCATAAAATTATAAGGTTTTATGAAGATATCTAAAGAATAAAATTATAAAAACCTGGTTAAAATACAAAAACTTGGACGATTTTTAACAAATTTTTAGTTTGCGGCCATTTTGTTAGCTTCCCGTTAGAGATAGGGAAAAACATCAAGAAAAAAATTTTGTACAAAATCAAATTTGCAGCAAAATGCTATTAGTTTTTCAATTCGACTTACGGTTAAGCCACAAACTGGCTTTGGAAAAAAGCTTACACTGAGAGAAACGGTGCAGCCGCCATTTTTATTTTATTTAAGCGGTTGCAATTGAAAAATGGAAAAAACCGTATATATACATGGCTCGGCCTAGGAATAAGGAACATTCATGCAAAAAGTCATGATAATCGGTCAAGGCGTTTGGCCGTAATCGTGAGACAGACAGGCGAAATTCCGAACGGTCGAGCTAAAACTGAGACCTCGCTTCGCTCGGTCAATTAATTAACATCCCTAATGCTGGTTCTGTAATGGATCCTTCAGAGCTTATCCTTCTGTAATGTAAATTTACCAGGATACTAGCTGAAGTATTTGGGGCCTAGGCCCACTCCTAAATTGAAAGTGGGGATGTAATGTTTGACCTAAAGAATATAGGTACTAGTTTAGTTTTATATTTCAGTTGTATTACGGTTACAATCTGTTCTCATGCTTATTCTTTAGGTGAATTGAAGTGTTCAATATTTTCAACATCAACATTATACAGTGTATGCATGTTGTCTGCTCTCACCTACGTAACCTACCTGCTTGCATCCAGTAACAATTTGGGAGAAATTATGCAAGGAACGTATACTCAGATAATAAAATACTTCCTGGTGCTTATTTCCGTTAGCCCTCAATTGTGTTCGCTTGTTGCTACTCCTTTGCATACACGTAGGATCGTAGCATATGTGAATCATTGGAGACTATTTAATGTAAGTACTGTAGTCTAATTATTGGTTGTACTGTTAATAGTGTCAGTAATCTAGCTATGTAGTTTGCATTTATTTAACTAAAACTCAAAGTCATATATGAAAATAAATACTTTTCATCCAACCAATAAAATAAAAATGATTTTTTTTGCGAATTTCCATAGAAAAGTTGAGCTGTTGCAGTGAGCTAAGTGGTTACTAATTAAACAATATAGAGGCAATGTCTGTTTGAGACTTCCGTCTTATTATTCAGACTTTAAAATAATAACGAAAAAGAAGAGTTTGGTGTTGCTATTTTATACATTTTAAAATTGCTACCTGCAAGGTTATCATACACATAAAAGCCCTTAAAGATTTGTACCTTTCAACTTTCAGTGTTGCAGTGTCGGTTGTTTTGGTTATACTGCAGTATTTGCCACCATGTTAATTATAATTATGTCGACTGTGAAGTGCATTCCATCATTCGGGTTTTAAACGGAAGAAAGTCTGTCCTGTTGAAATTTATCGACTAATTGTTGAAGAGCCTGGGAAAGATGTAATGTATAATTGAAATGTGCATAAAGGTCGGGACACACATAACCGCAACGTGCCCGCACCGAACCACGGCCTAATGTTGGCCATATCTCGGCTCGTTCTCAGTGAGACCACACTTTACTGTAGCTCGGCCGTGTGTTGGCCAATGACAATCAACTCCTCCTCGGCTGATGAACTGGCTCTTGATTTTGTTGCTAATTGAATTAAATTTTAAAATGTTAAAAAATCTTCGAAACAATGATTTGGTAATCATAGCAATCGCGATAGAGGAAGTACATGAAAAATGAAAAAGGAACAAACAAACAAATTAGGTGTGCATATGACCACACAATAGAAGTGAAAACTTCTATGCGAATTTTACAGCGTGTAAAATGAATTTTGATCAACTACTGGATTTTATTAACATTTTATTTCCTGGTTAATAAATAAATAAAATAATTACAATTATTTTCAAATTTTTAGTTTGGTTTGCTTTTAATGCGTATTTTTTTAGTTTTTAAACTATTATTTATTTTCTTATTTTTTAGTATGGGGACCATGATCAGTGCTCACTACACACAACAAAATTAATGAGCTCCAGAAGTTTTTTTATATCTTCGTGAATCACCCTGTGTATATAGTTTTTAATGACACCCAAAAACGTGTTCTGGGGACCATGATCAGTGCTCACTTATTACACCCAACAAAATTAATATTGCATTGTCATCGGTCCTTGATAAGTGTGCAAAGTTTCAAATCAATCCGACGTTTTGAAGAGGGTGAAAATCATGTCGTTTCTGGGGGCCATGATCAGTGCTCACTTACTACACCCAAAAAATTAATATTGCATTGTCATCGGTCCTTGTTCTTCATATATACCATACACAAGTATATATATGTATAAGAGGGTATACATAATCAACACACCGGTCTAAGTGAAAATGTTGCGTTACGTGACGTGACGCGAAACGGCGATTTAACTCCCTACAAAAAAAAAAAAAACCCAATGTCGCTATAGAAGTTTTCACTTAAAAAAGTGAGTTCACAATGTTTGGAAGACAGGTCATTTTTCGTTTTGATATTTCTCGTTGGTTTGATCGTAAATAACAGGAAACTTTCGAATTTCTTCGATGAGTCTTTCGGGATCCATACCATTGCTGCACCATCAACATGAAAACGTAAACAAAACTTACGTGAGGGGCGGTGACATGGCACGCCCTCTGTTCGGTGAAGTTAGGACTATTCCATATGTTTCCATTAGATTATTCCCCCGCTGTGGTCCGGTGTGGCATGGTGTGATCATGTGTGTCCCTACCTTAAGGTGTGCGGAATATTGAGTTCAGGAAACACAAAATGTTCATAATGAGGATCGATCTGAACGGTCTACGGTCATCAGTGAAGGCTTGACAGAAAAAGTTGATGAGAAGATTCGTCAAAACAGGCGCTTCATCAAAATTTCCCTCAAGTTTCAAGATCAGTCATTTATAAAATTGTTTCTGACACTTCGGTAAAAAAATTTTGGAAACGGGTACGAAAAATGTAGACAGAAAAACACAAAAAAGTGTTTCACACATTTTTTTCTCTTTTTGGAGTGTTATTAGAAGGATGGTGATGAGTTCTTGAGTCATATTGTGACTGGTGAGGAAACTTGGATTGCTTGCTATAGTCCAGTAGTCCAGATTAAACTATAATCCAGTGAGTGGCATCATTTATATTCGCAGAAAAAACTACGAAAATTCAAACAACAACCATTAACAAGAAAATTCATGGCCACAGTTTTCTGGGGACTGAAAGGATTCTTTTGATAGACTTCCTGACAAGAAGAATGTCAACAATTGCTGAGAGGTATTAATTGTGAGACCTTATTAATAAGTTCACTTATACGCAAATTTTGTATATCATATGCTAGGAAATGACCTTTTATATTTATAGCCTAAATGAGTAGACATTTTTCATTTTTGAACCTTTCTACGTAATAGTCACTAATATTTTAAAGTGGATGCACATGTGCGTCCATAGCATATAGGCTGAAAATTGGCGTGCGAAGCACGCAATGCATTGAGTTTTGCAAATACTCCCAATACGATGGTTGGCGTGTGAAGCATGCAATACATTGTATATTGAAAATACTCCCAATACGGTAGCTTAAAATTGGTGTGTTAAAGCTTAGCCATCCGTTTGCTAGAAGGGACTCTCAAGCAGTACCAATGATGCACGGCTTGTTGTTGTGGCAAGAACAACGAAGCAACTGTACAAGTTTTGATGGGAACGACCGGACTATTCAACCTGCAATCCTAGTTTAATACCCTCGAGACTTTCATCTTTTTCCAAAACTTAACGAATTTTTGGAGGAAAGCGGTTGAAAAATGATGAAGTGTTGAAAGACTGTTAAGAATTTAAGAATATGGTACAAGTCAAGGTTCACTTTATGTGTGTTGTTGAGTTTTGTTTTGTTCTCTCACTGATTACTAGTGTATAAAATAGCTGTAATAGAAGTGTTGATATTTTGTATCTGAATTGCTTCTGGAGGGAGTGAATATTCCTCATACAAAAAGGAAGAAAAAAGTTCATATAAACACTGGCCCGAAAACGTTTAGTTTTCCAGATATCTGCCAGTTTGTTTTTAGTACAACATAATTCATATCTAGAGAGTTTGACTGATTAAGTTCAAACTTAGCATGGAGTTTTATCTAACAATGATATATCTCAAGAAAAATAAGCGATTAAATCCAATCATGCATTTCAAAATGGCGGCTGTTTGAAAATTTCAAACCTTAATTACTCAAAAACACTAAAATGTCAAGACTAATCGGTTGGCCGACAATTGGAGCAGTGCGTTTTCGCCAATGGAGGTCACATCAAAAATTTAATTTAATGTCAAAAGTTTCCACCCCTGTTCTATTGTTTGAATAATGTTTTAATGTACAAATCTATTGATTTTTATTTATTTTGATTAATAACAATCGTAAAATTCTAAGAAATCGTAATTACTATATTTGCCAACAGATTCCAATAAATAAAAGTTTGCTTCTGAAAATACAAAACTGTAGTTGGTGCAGATACTTTTGTTGCTATTTTGATACAATTTTAGCATTTGATACATTTTTTAGCATTATTGAAGCGTATTATCGGTCACCATTTTGAAATGGTTAAGTGCTATATTTGCACATAATGCATTTCAGAGCAACGGATTTTATCTTATTTATTAAAACTAATAACATTAAAAAAAAAAAAAACGGTGGTTTTATGCTAATTTTGGTTGTTGCAGATAATTACCAAGAAATTATGTTTTCAGTTTTTTGTGGATAACTCTGTTATCCTTTGACCTACAGAAACGATAAAAAAATCAGTTTGTCTGTCGTTAAAAAATAAAAATATTTGTCTCTTGTACATTTTTTGTAAAGTTAATGGTTTTCAAGATGTTCCACCTTAAAAATTTGTAACGGCCGCAATTTTGAAAATTACAAAAATAAATTCTTTGTATTTGCTACACTTTTAAATCTTAACACGCAAAATACTTATTCCAAATTTGAACTCGATATCTCATCTATTTCTGGAGTTACAGTGAGTTTTTGTAAAAAGACAAAATGGCGGATTGCGACTAAACTAAGCCGAATTCGAAGAAATTTTACTGAACATTTTTTATTTATTTCACTGAATACAATACGATCCTGTACAGCCCGCTATAGGACACCCTGTATATTGTGACATTTTATTTTGGTCTGTATTTGATGCATTGAATAATTCATTTCTAATCAATCATTGTGACAGACACTCCATGTCAAAGATTTTAAAATAATTTTACCTCATGATTTTAATGTGACACAGATAAGAGAGTAACATGCTTTTGTGACTGTTAGAATAATAACACAACAGATAGGCAGCCAATAACGTTACCACAAAAGCATGACGAATATGCGTGATACACAAAAATGTAATGAAACATGAACTGTATTGATCATTGTCTTCCTAAAATTCCACATGTTATCAGTATAAAAACCAACCATCAGAAATTACTTAGTAGTAAATACCTTAGTACAATATAGTCAAAATTAACTCTTACGATTTCAATAGAATTCTAAAGACTTTAAGAATATTTGTTTTAAAAGCAACTCGAATATTTGTTGAAAAGAAAACATCCATGTCAATTGAATAAGAAAAATAAAATAAATTCATTCTTATATTGACAAGAAGAATTATTTGATTGTTTAACATAGGTACATAAATAGTAAAAAATAGGAAAAATGAGCTATTGCAGTGACTCTTATGGTGAGACCTAAGGTCGGGAGTTGTTAATGAGCACCGATCATGGCCCACAGAATATGTTTCAGAGTGTCATTAAAAACTGTATGTATACAGGATGTCCCATAAGTAAAGTGCCAAACTTCGGAGAATGGATAAGAAAAAAAGTTCAAATAAACACAGACCCGAAAACACTTCGTTTTCTATATATCCGTCTAGAGAACGGTTTGACTGATTGAGTTCCAACTTGGCATGAAGATTAACTTAACAATGATATATCTCAAGAAAAATAAGCTATTAAATCCAATCATCGGTTTCAAAATGGCGGCTGTTTGAAAATTTCAAACCTAAATTACTCAACAACCGTACATTTTATCAAAACATGTCAAGACACATTTTTTGTAGCCCTTTTGATTCCCTATTGAATGGTGTAGCTGTCAAAACAATCGGATGAAGGACAAAATAGTTGAGTTATGTCTAATAATTGGTTTATTCAACCCGGCATCCTATACCAATACAGTAAACACAGCAATATTGTATGTACATTGGCTGTCATTATCTTTAACTTAGCGGAGAACTTTATTTTTCAAAAAAGATTTTAGTTATAAAAGAACTGCATCCTATTTTTACAATCTTTTGTACCGTGTAATAATACAATAAAGCACTGTAGACACACAGCTCCTCTTTGTTTCCATTGTAAATACATCCCGTTTTCTGATTTCAAAACAGGCCTTTCTTTCGTTTCAACTGCAATAGAAATACTTCCGTGAACAATTCAATTCCGCTGAATATTTTACAATTCAATGAATAAATAGATCTAAAAGAGTTTTCCAGACTGTTAGAATGATTCGGGAAATAAATGTATTAAATCCGCTGTGTTACTGTAACGGTCACATTTTACCAAATTTGATTTGGTCCAAATTTGATACACACGTTGGTTTTCTTAGTGGCTCGGAGGAGTTCGTTAGCCAAAAAAATCCAAAAGCACTTTTTCTGACCGGAAGTCTACATTTTTGGAGATTTTCGGGGTTTTATCTAAAAAAAAAAAATAAATATAGAAGACGATTCTGCACAATTTCTTTTTGTACACAATCTTATCTCCTAAAATCAATCAAAAAGTAAAAGTACGCGGATAAAATCCACACATTCAGAAGGCGGGGATGCAAAACGAAGTGGAGCAGTCTATAATTTGTTTTCAGCTGCAAGCAAAATGAAGCAATGCGTGATCTGGCTAAAGGCTGAGACGCAAACAAATTCTATTAATATATTTTGTAAACGCAGGCGGCTATGCAGAACCACAGTTGGTTGAAACCTTAAAACATATAAATTAATATTCAAAATTCATTCAACTCACGTCAGCAGTTCTGTTGCTTAGTGGAATTATTAAGTTTCTGGGAATAAAAACGCTCAGTGACAGTGAGTCAAAATAAAAACAAAAATTTTGTACGTTTAGAGAAGTTATTTTGAAACCGGATTAAGTAAGTCGAAATTTATTTTTTTTTCAAATTGTTTACCTTTAAAATAAGGCTTTTGGAACATTGGGAATTGGGGGAAAAATATTTCTCTTTGATCGTTTAGGATAGGTATTCAGTTGAAATCATCAGCGTAATAATCTGATTTGTTTTCTTGCATTAATACCAGGTGTCTTAAAAGTCCCACCCTCCCTCTTTAACTTTTGTGTTTGTTAAAACAAACAAATATCCTTTGGGGAACGATACTAACTTAGCCCAAAGTACCTTTTGAAGCAATCGGAAATTTTGAGTGTCCCCTAAAAATGAGGGATTTTGGGGGCAACTCAAAATTTTTAAATGGGAAGTATGGTCATGTGGTACCTCATTTTAAAGGTATATTTAAGGATAGGAAAATGACATAAATAAAATAAAAATCTGAACACCCAAAACAAAATGGCGGCCGTAAACGTTTTGAAATAAATCGACATAAAGTTGCTAATATCTCGAAAAGGAAGAGTATTTAGAAAAAATTTCAAGAGACAAAAAAAGTTTATTTCAAAGTGCTTGACCTAAAAAATTGCTTTTAAATCGATTTCGTAAATTTTATTTTTTACACAATTTTTTAAGATGTAAGAGTTAACTTAAAATTTACGAAATCGATTTGGAAGCAATATTTTAGGTCAAGCACTTTGAAATAAACATTTTTTGTCTCTTGAAACTTTTTATAAAAACTCTTCCTTTTCGAGATATTAGCAACTTTATGTCGATTTATTTCAACACGTTTAGTTAGGGCCTCCATTTTGTTTTGGGTGGTCCGATTTTGATTTTCTTTGTGTCATTTCCCTAAGACCTTTAAAATAAGGTATCACATGACCGTACGTTCCATTTAAAAATTTTGAGTTGCCCCCAAAATCCCCCAATTTTAGGGGACACTCAAAATTACCGATTGCTTCAAAAGATACTTTATGCTAAGTTAGTATCGTTCCCCAAAGAATATTTGTTTGTTTTAACAAACACAAAAGTTAAAGGGGGAGGGTGGGACTTTTAAGACACCTGGTATTTTGCTTAGCTTACTTTCAAGATGGGATCAGAATGGTCTATAGTTGGAACATCCCACAAGTACATAGATTCCAACCAAGTTACTGGTGTTTGTGTTGAGTTAGTCTAATCAGTTGGAATTTATTTCTTCCAAATTTTTGTGAAAAGAGTGAAATTTCAGCCATTGTATTTGAAAACCCGATTATTCAATTTTAATTTCGTTTAATCTGCCTTGGCACTTTCTCTTGCAAATTACATATCGTTTATTGTAAAAATCTTTAAAGTTGAGAAAATTATACAGATGGATTACAATTGCCAAAAATATCTTGTTACCTAGAGTTAGGACCTCCAGATGAATTCTTAATAACAAAGTATTGTTAATGTTGTTTAAGTATAAATAGTAAAATTATTATGTTAATTCTTCGTACTGCCTCAAACAAAATAAAATTGCTTGTTATTATATTTCCTTTTACAGGTACATTTCCAAAACGTCATAGGTTCTCCACTACCTTATTCTCTTAAACGACACATACCTGTACAAATTGCTGTTATTTTGATTGTGATGATCGGCGCGAGGATTGTAGAAGCCACGTTTTTGCTTCGTAATTTCCCATGGTATCTAAGCTGGCTGTATAACATCATTGTTTTCATCAATGTGGTACTAGTAATGTATTGGTATAATGTATCTCTGTATATCGTACACAGTGGACAAGCCTTAATAGATTCACTTATAGAGGTATGTTTGTGTTATTCATTTAAATTTTGTATTATAATTTTTATTTATGGTTAATGTACTGTTAATTTTACTGTTTTTCTGTATTTTAATATTTAGAAAATATTTATTTACTAATTGTTTATCTTAGAGTTTTGTAAATAAATTAGAGTTTAGCAATAAATTATAAAACATTAATTTTATCAAACCAGACAAGTCTAAACAATCATAAATTGAGATTATTGCACTATATTGTTTATTTTAAACAGGGGTAAATGTAGATATAACATATATTCTTCTAAAAGGTGACAAGTCACATATAAAATGAAGGTTAAATACATGGTTTCTGCAAAAAAAAATGGATAAGTCCATTGTGTTTCCAGCAAAAACGGGACAAGTGCATGGACTGGTCTTGTTCTTACTAGGAAACTCACTAAGTACATGAAAGCGTCACGATCAGCGGCCGCATTTTAAGTCCGATTTGGTCCAAATTTGGTACACATGTTGGTTGTCTATGTCGCTCAGACGAGTTCGTTAGCCAAAAAAATCTAACAACCGGAAGCACGTTTTTTGACCGGAAGTAGCTATTTTTTTTAGATTTTTCCTACGAGAATAAATGTTTTTTAGAGTTTTTTCTACAAATATAAATGTAGGATGTTATTCTGCACATTTTGTTTTTCTACACGTCCTTATAGCTCGCTTGGTTCCCCCATAATCGATCAAAACATGAAATACCGTAAATACCCGGTTCAAAGCCATGTGGTGGATTCTGCCGTGGAGTTGGCATGCGAAGCACGTAATGCTTTGTGTATTGAAGATACTCCCAATACGCAGAATGGTGTGCGAAGCATTTTGCAGCTATTCAGCACCGTCGTGAGTAGACCTATTTTCCAAATTGTTGGTTGAAACCCTAAAACATAGGCCTATAAACTTAATTTTTGAAATTTGTTCAACTCACGCCAGCGGTTAAGCTGTGAGGTCTAATTATTGTATCTTGCAATTGGCTATAGTTTTTATAAGTTTATCCCGATAAAAACATAATTTCTTTAAAAAAAAATTTGTTAAGTCCAAATTTATTCTGCAAAAACTGGACAAGTTCTTCAGTTAAAATTTTTTTTTTGTCTTATTGAAATTAAAAAAAGTAATATTAACACGTTTACCTAACCTGTAAGCAGTAAAGTAATGTACAATAAAAATATGGCATTGATTAGACTAACACAAACTATGCAAAAGAATTTGTCATGTTTAATGAAAAAACTTAAATTTGGACTTGTCTGGGTTTTTGCTAACAACCCCTTAAATGTATAACTCCTTTTTGTTTTTCCAATGACCTGCCTTTAACAAAGGTAACTAAAAATATACAACAATGGGACTATATTAAAACACACACCTTGTGTGTTGACAAACCGGGGTCAGAAGCACAACTGGCCGAGTGCCGAGGGAGTGGCAGCAAGCTTGGGGAGGGGCCTATTGTTCATTAAGTTTAGTTTCGTAGTCCTCAACCGAGTTAAAACTTCACGTGGAGATTCAACAGTAAAAGTTCAGCTTGCTTTTTAGTACTGGGGATATTATAATCTAGTTTTAGTTCTTTTTTTTTAATAATAGGAGCCATAAAGGCCTACATTACTGTGCTTGTTTGGCTGATAGGATTGTCTACTAGCTTTATGTACGAGGCTTCAATTGTCTTTCGTTTGTATAAGTTACTTTCCCGGCGTATGATTTTGCCGCTATTTGTGATTTTCGGACCATATATGTTCTGCAATATTCGATTTATTGACTAGGCCTAACCGTACGTTATGTATATGTTCTTTTATTCTAATGTTTAAAGGTCTTTTTGACTCGCTTATCATACATGACACTATCTTACTTTGGAGATATTGCCAATAGATTATTCATGGGGGTATAATAAACTTGAAAAGCTTTTACGTCGATTCCTGAACCTCTAAATTTATGTTTTTAACATGCTAACGTTTATTAAAATTTATCATGCATCTAAAACACTATTTGGAAAAGTAAATGAAAATTAAGTAAGACTTCTCTGTTATGAAATGACACATTAAATAGCTTACGTTTTGCACGGAATAGTTTATGTTCATTTAAAAGTTTATGTAGTGACACAATCGAGAATGTCATTCTACAAATTAGTGCTACTCCTGGAAAACTAAGAATGTAAAGTCAAATCACAGATCAGTGATGTGTCAGAGCCATCATGTTTCCATATCAGTAGAAAATTATATTTTTTATGGATCTGAAAAGAGAAGGTTGACACACTTCTGGCTCATGTCAGTTTTTGATGGACATGATTTTTTGTTTGTTTTTACAATGAATGACGAACAACTGTTTGAATGTATCAGGAAATATCCGATTTTATATGATTTTGTTGAATTCCAAATAAATGTAGGGTACCAGTAATTAAAAAAAAAAAATTGTAGCTAGATAAGAAGAGGAATGAAAACAGATTGAAGTACCAACTTTCAAATCTGTTAAAACATAATCTGAATATAGGCCTAGGTATAGGCTGTTTTAAGAAATATTATGTGTAAATCATTATTTTAAATTTCCTGTTTGCAATCTTATACCGGGTGTCCGGAAAGTCTGTAAACGGATTAATATTTCATATATACTGAAAATTTAAAAGTAGATGTGATTGAAGAACCTCCTCTATTTAGAAATACTATTTTATTAAGATTTAAAAAAAATTATCCACCATCTTGGATCCGCCATTTTGAATGTAACTTTGTTTTTTTAAATGGTAAGATGGTCATGTGATACATCATTTCGATGTAGAATTTCAAGAGAAAACCAACAATGAAATTTGCACATCGATATCTTTAACCGATTTAAAATGGCGTCCAAAAAACAGCGAAATCATGTTTTCCGATTTTTCCCCATTTTACTGTAGTATTTAAAAAAAAATTTATATTAATTATTATTCTTTTTGGATTCCAAATTAATTAAGCTTTCAAACAATATGCCACACAACAATATTTGGTTGAACCACTCGAAATCAATTTTGAAAAAATCAAAATGGCTGTAACTCAAAAATTTGAAATACTTTCAAATTTTCCTTATATACGGAATATTAAGCGGTTTCCAGACTTTCCCGACACCCGGTAAAAAATCAGTAAAAGAATAAAATTTAAAGGTCATTCTGTGTCTTATTTCTTGGAATTTTCCATTTGTATGCATCTTTGAAATAAAACAATATATTTTTTTAATTCTATTAATTACCCGGTATCAATTTTCGTTTTCCATTTTTGTAAATATTTTAAATAGAAATAAAATTTTTTTGTAGCTAATTTTTATTCTCTCTATAAGAAATGCAATACATTTATTTCTTAATAATCAGCTCAAATTAAAAACCAGTTAATGGATTTGTTATGAGGATTATTTGAATGCAGGTTAGTTAAACTACACGTCCACTTTTCATTTTTTTCATATGTTTTATGTAATATGTACAGTTGGTTTCATTAGCACTGTACAAATCAAGACCCTGAATTAAAGAACTATTGGCTTGAACAGTACCTTATTTAGTTGTATTTCCATGATGTGAAAGCAACATGCCAAAAGGGTCCTTCATCCAGAAGTTAATATCTGCTTTACTTTCATAGTATATTATGTATTTTTTCTATATTTTTTTAATGGAATTATGTAGCATAAATGGGAATTATTATGTAAACTGCATTATGTAGCAAATTCTATAGTTGATTCTTTTTTTGCCTATAATTAAGGCTACCTACCGCTGTTTAACTCATCTCTTGAAAACTTAGCCATTTATATTGTGGTAGGTGTCTTACAAATAGTGAAACAGCACTACAGTGAGTCAACGGGCATCTCAGAATGAAACTTTCACTGCACCAGCGCATCTCCAATCTGTGTAAATGATCTGTGAATGATCTCTTTCTCATCGCCAAATTTGAACTTTGAATTTACAATAGAAATTGTCTTTCTTCAATTCATTAACTTAAAAATTGCTAAAAGAAGTTTTTTTTTATAATATCCTTTAATTTTTTAGAGTTGTTTAAATCATTGTATAATATTTTTAAATGTTTTTCTTGCTTTCAGGTTTTGAAAACGGATCCAAGTAGTAAACTACTCTCAAAGTATCGTAGTTTATGGTTAGAACTGTGTGATTTATCTCTGGAACTGCCCATTTCGATATATGTCGCTGTGATTTACATGTTCATAACTGCTTTTGTTGCTTTCGTCTTCTCCTGTTATGGTTTTTTTTCAGAATTAATTGAACACAACATTTCCAATATCATTGAATTCGTCATACCATTAACGATATCTTTGTTAGTATTCAGTGGTTTTTGTGACGGACCATATAAAGTCAGGCAAAAGGTGAATATAAGGTCAACTGAATTCATTATTAACTTCTCAGCGCTGCGAGTAGTTTTGTATTGAATTGTATTTTTTTTAATGTAATGAATTTAGATTTGAAAAAATGTTTTAATTCAAATATTTCAAACTAAATTGCATTCTTTGCGGTTTTAATATTAACAAAATTTTTAAATAAATTTTTTTTATTTATTCATGTCAAAAATGTAAAATTACTTGAAACCAAAACACAATTAAAATTCAATAAAAAGAAATCAATTTGATTGACATTAAAAGTTCTAATTGTTGGATAGTTTTGTACTGATCTTAGACATTCTTGTTTCAGTTAGGATGTGATGTAGTAGAAGCAGTTTTATTTTGCAAATTATTGGAACTGAAGGAAGACGTTCGTCAAGAGGTAAAGAACATTTGTCTTATAAAGTGAATTGATACGTATTTGATAATGTAGGCCTACATGTAAATTTGTAGACAGTTAGTTATTAGTATTTCCGATTATTGTTTAATCCATTTACAAAATACATTACTTTTTAAAATGTAGCAATTGTTTAAGGATTAACATAACTTGAGAAATACAATTAATGAGTTTTTGTCTGAACAAAACAATCTGTTATATGTAGGTGTAACACAAGCAGATTCTAGGAACTTACATTTTAATGATAGAAAAAATTGTAAATAAGATGTAAGTTTTAATCTATTTAAAAAAAAAAAAACTAAGTGTAAATGAAAAAAAATATTAAGAGTGGAAAGGCATTGCCATTTGGATACAAAGTAGGGTTTTCAGGGTAAATATAGTGACAATGCGGATCGTCCAGAAATTTTGCACGATATGATCGACAGGCTAGAGATTTACTGTTATAGCAATACAAATATTCTAGTTGCAAGTTTCAATAGACTATAGAAAGCAAGTAATAAATTGCGCATATAAAATATCTGATTTGAATTATAAAAAAAAAAAGAAGAAAAAGAAATAAAGTAGTAGATGAATCACATGAAATTAAAACTCGAGTGAAGAAGAAGAAACAAAATAAAAATATAACAGATGTTGCAACAAGAGAGAGAAGAAGGGGGAGAATAAAAGATTTTTTTTTTTGTTAAAAAGATATTTTTTGGAATAAGTTGGATTGAAAAATAACCTATTTTTTTTTTAAAATGTGCGTGGATCTGAGATGGATAGCGGAATCAAAACGAGCCACAACCCGAGATGAATAGGATATACATGTAAATATATAAATGTTCCTATAGTAAATAATTGTTGGTAGAATATTATAAGGAGACTAATTATTACATAAATAAGATAGATATAAGAGGAAAACAAGTTATTTGTGTTATTAATTATTTGTGTTATTATATTTGGCGCCCAACGTGGGGCTCCGATATCCATTAGAACAAATTTATTGCTTGCAATTAGCAAAAAAACTAAGATATCATAATCATATACAAATTTAATTTGGTAGTTGAATATTATACATAGTTGTAAGAAATATGGAGAATCAGAAAGGCAAGGACAAACCATACAACTTGAGACCTAGTTATGTACAAACTAATGAAGCAGTCGACTCTGAATTACCTTATTTACAACCTACCATACCTCAAGAAAATTATTTAAATAACGAAGAAGAAGTTACTGATAGGCCTACGTTAGAAAGCTCTACAACATGTCGATCGAATACATCACCTATTAATACTAATCCAATCATAACAGAACATATAACCTAATGGACCAATTATCGTTATTAATAGGAAATTTACAAATACAACTAAATGAGAAATTAAATGACCAATCTAAACAATTTGAAACTAAATTAGAAACTAAATTTGAAGACCAATCGAAACAACAAGAAAACCGTATTTTAAAATTAGAAGCAAAATTAAAAAATCAATTAGGCCAGCAAGAAAATAAAATTACAGAATTATTCACACGTAATCTAAACGAGGTCAAATTCAAAATAAATATTGTACAGACGACAATGCAAAACAAAATTACAGATGTAGAAACTTCATTAAATGATAGAATCACTGAAGTCAATCACAATATTACCAACACCCAAAGACGAATCACAGTTTTAGAAAACCAAATTGAAAATTCGATCAATACGGAGGAATTAAATCGGAAATTAATAGAACACGAAGCAAATGTAAACGATTTATTAAATAATTCACAAAGCAATACAATAAATCAAGTCGAAAACATGATATCGGATTTTAAAAACAATACAACTTTACCACAAACGACTCAAATACACGTAACTTGCACGGGCGGCGGAAACGATCATTCCCTTAATTGCATGCCTACATTACCGAAATTCAATGGGAGACAGAGCAATCCAAATGAGTACATACACCGTCTAAACCGATATTATCAACGAATTGTAATTAGAAAAGGTAATAATAACAACGAAGAAGACCAATCTTACCTATTAGACATAATAGAAAATAGCCTGGAAGGAAGCGCGGCAAGATGGTGGCAATTGGTGAAAGACAACATAAGTAACTGGGAAGAATTTAACCTTTTCGCTGCGTATTAAAATCCAAGCAGCTCCCTATATTTTGCAATTATGAGTGAAATTTTTAATTTTTTAATTAAGGTTTATTTTACTTAAATATCTCTTTATTACTATTTCTTGCATAAATATATACTACTATTTTCATTTAAAAAAAAATTTTTATGTGTGAAGAACATGATTTAAGCCCTAAAAACATGGAAATTTAATAAATTGTTAAATATTTTTAAGTACTCACATTAAATAATATTTACTATAAAAAACAATGAAAATATTAAATCTACAACAGTTTAATATTAAAACATGTATAAGATAACATTTATAAGCATAAATTAATAATTAATTGTGTAATAAGTAGCAAAGATACAGTAACATATAATTCTAGCCTAGCTAACACACAGAAATTACACTTTCTTGAAGTTGAAATGTCAATAAATTTTGTTTCTATAATGGAATATTGTAATAATAATTTTGTTATTGTGAATACTTTAAAATGTTTAAAAAGAGTATTTGTTTTATTTTAAATATTCATTCATTATAAAGTAGGCTAGAATTAATCACCAATACAGTACTTACGTTATAAGAAAATAGGCCTCTTAAGCCAACACTAAATCACTTCAGAACTTTAATTATGTAAAACAAACATCCATGTGCAATATATACTAGAAATATAATTAAATATTATCAAAAACACACACATAAAAGCAAAGGAAATCATTACAACCACAATATAACCTTCACTAAACACCCGGTTGGAACGTCAAATGTCAACAAAAACACGTGATACTACAAAGTTTCACTGGCTTAGAAACAGGGAGCAGCACCTACTTAAAATAATATCATTTCTGTTCAGTTGGGACTATAATCAACTTACGCAGCCAAAGGAAAAGTTTTTATAACGTTGTGGACTAAAGTCGATTTACGCAGTGAACGGTAAAAATTTCAAATCGACTGTAGTCGATTTACGCAGCGAAAAGGTTAAGAAAGAATTTTTGTGTCAATTCTGGAATCGAGATGTCCAAAAGGGAACTAAGCTAAAACTCGAATTAGAAAAGTATAGGATTGGAGGAAAGTTGACCAGAAATGAATATTTTACTGAACGGGTATTGGTAATGAGGTCTATGATCCCGGAACCAACAGAAGAAGATATCATAGCCACACTTGTAAATCATTTTGAACCAAGAGTACAAGATGCACAGAGAGTACAAAATATTACCAAAATTAAAGAGTTTGCGTGTTTATTACAACGAGAAGACACTGATGAAATCAACGGCGGAATAAGAAGACGAAACTCGTGGAAACATAAACAATGGCTCAACGCACAAAGCCGACCAAACTTCCGAAATATTCAACAAAATCAACAGGGAAGATATTCAAATCAAATGCCAATATATACCGATAGGCAACCAAAAAGAAACCAACCATACTACGGTAATAATAACAACAACGACCGATTCAACAATAATAGGCCTATACACAACGCAAGATACAATAAACCTAACTTCCAGATGAACCATAATAATAACAATAATTATAATAATAGACAACCTGGACCTGTACATACACGATTTGACTTTCAGACACCACGTCACAACACATATCCAACACAGGAACAACAAAGAATTTGCCACATGGTTGCTACATCTGAAAAAACACTTAACAATAACACAAACACGCCGACCGTAAATCAATCACGACATACCTCACCAACGCGGAGTTCGGAAAACTCTCCTGCGCTGGTGAAGCATTAAACCCGTATGAAGAGAAAAACGAATTGGAGAATAAATACATCACTAAGACACCAACGGGCACAAACTCTTCACCAGCGCCAATTAACGATGAACATAATTTAAGGGACGAAACAGTTTTACATACGCAGTACAAGCAGCAGATTCCAATATTTAATTTATATTGCGACAGAGAAAGTTTACTCGAAGAAGAAGATATTAATAGGCCTGATCAAGAACAAAATAGAAATATCGGATGTCCTGAAATAAACATGAAATTAAATGGAATACAGGTAACAGCACTTATAGATAGTGGGAGTAACATTACTTGCATATCAGAAACATGGTTTAACCTTAACAAATCTAAAATGGGACAATATGAAGAATTACCATTATCAAATCCTTACATAACTACTGCACTTAGTCAAAAATCGAAACGAATAGCAAAAATTATCCTACTTAAAGCTGAGATAGATGTATATAATTTTGATATACAATGTGTCATAATACCCCAATTAGTAAAGAACTGTATATTAGGGACAGATGTAATAAGTATGCTAAAGATGGAGATAAACTTCAATATTAATGAATTAAGTATTCAAACTAAGGATAATATGAATATTATTTTGAAGTTTGGAGAAGCAAGATATGAGAAAATAGAATGTAAGTTAATATACTACGACGATAATAAAATATGCGATCAGTATGAGGTGAACAATATAAAGACAGAAACGGCAAACGATATGAATCAGTTATTCAATGATAATAAACTAATGACCGAAGTGCAGAAACAAGAGATAATGAATTTAATATTGAAATATACAGAAGTATTCTCAGATAGTCCTGGACGATGTAATGTTTACAAACATAAAATAAAAGTAGAAAACCTCGAACATTTCAGAGCTCAATCTTATCCGATCCCCATCAACCTTCAAGAAGCTGTCGCTAACGAAATCGAACAAATGCTAAACAAAAACATTATTGAATCCTCAGAAAGCCCATATGTAAATCCCATAATAATTGTAACTAAGAAGAGTGAAGAGATATATTTCCCCAAGTGAAGACATACAGACAACCAAAACAGTGATATCAAAACCTAAATAAAAACTCAAGTGAAAACTCCAAATCGAACTATGTACAATACCCCATGTAATTCCCCATTGACAGAGAATGTAAACTTTATGTGAATTTAAAAAAAAAAAAACAATATGTGAACTTATTTATGTGTGTAGTCAGAACCGAACAGTGTATATAGGTTAATTAACCCTCGAACAATAACCCTATAAACCAGTATATTCCCCCCCCCCCCTGTTATATGAACTCATAAGTGTTACCAGTGCCCCAAAATGAACATAAATCAACATAGGAGTATAAACCTAGTGAAATAATTGTATGTTTAACAAAGGTGAATTAATAATATTATCCTTCATAAACTATATAATTAGATGCCCCAAGTGACAATACCCCATTGTGTTTCAGTTTCTAATAAACCAGATATTAGTGCAGAACACGGAAAACTATGAATAATTAATAATGTCAAATCAATATAATTAGTCAACCAGATGTTCCATATGAAGTATTTACAGTGTTACATACTCGTAAGTTATTATGTTTTTTTTTTATTTCATGTTCATTCAAGATCATTTTCGTTGTTGTGTTTATTATGTTATTATCCAATCTTTTAACTAGTTTAAACATCAAAATTCTAGTATATTTGCAATTGTATTACAATAATTTGATACTGTTCCAGCATAAAATTATTTAAGGGACATTTATAGCAATACAAATATTCTAGTTGCAAGTTTCAATAGACTATAGAAAGCAAGTAATAAATTGCGCATATAAAATATCTGATTTGAATTATAAAAAAAAAGAAGAAAAAGAAATAAAGTAGTAGATGAATCACATGAAATTAAAACTCGAGTGAAGAAGAAGAAAAAAAATAAAAATATAACAGATGTTGCAACAAGAGTGCAACAAGAGAGAGAAGAAGGGAGAGAATAAAAGATTTTTTTTTGTTAAAAAGATATTTTTTGGAATAAGTTAGATTGAAAAATAACCTATTTTTTTTTTTAAATGTGCGTGGATCTGAGATGGATAGCGGAATCAAAACGAGCCACAACCCGAGATGAATAGGATATACATGTAAATATATAAATGTTCCTATAATAAATAATTGTTGGTAGAATATTATAAGGAGACTAATTATTACATAAATAAGATAGACATAAGAGGAAAACAAGTTATTTGTGTTATTAATTATTTGTGTTATTATACTGTAATTTATGGAACTTAGAATTAAATTTGAGTAAGTTTAAAATTGTGATATTTAGAAATGGTGGTAGAGTAGCAAAAAAATAGCAATGGAAATTTGAAGGGGAGTGTATAGAAATTGTAAAAGAATACAAAAATGTAGGTGTATGGTTAAGTTCAAAGCTATCTTGGGACAGACAAATGCAAGACAGATTAGGGGCGGCTAAATTTGTTATAAATATAACATATAGTAAGTTACTGAATAATAATAATGTACCAATGTATGTAAAGATGTTTTTAAAGCAGTATTTTAGGGCTGTATTGTGTTATGCGGCACAATTGTGGGGTTATATGCAATGTAAAACAATGTCAAGATACTTTGTAAAAAACATAACCTTGATTCTTTTCAATACTCAGAAGAAAATGGTGAAATGACTGCTATAGAAAAACTATTGAATTGTATTAAGACTGATTTAAAAAATAATTTATTGCAAAAAGCTTGTAGTTCTGTTTATCATGGTATGTATAAAGAGTTGGATTTTGATTTAGGAGAGAGGAATTACATGACAGACGGTTGCAGTATTTATTTTGTTTCTGCAATTTTTAAGTTGTGAGGGCAAGCTTTAAATAAAATTTTAGGGTTGACCAGCCCGAAGAGGCTCATTTGTGTTCACTATGTAACGAGTTAGAAATTGAGGATACCTACCATTATGTTGGTGTGGGTCCAATATTTAAAGAGATTAGAATTACATGGTTGGGTTCAGAAACACTTAGTATAAAAGATTGTAAAGATTATTTGAATGAAAAAAATTGGAATCGTTTGTTTAATTATCATGTTAGAGCATCCAAATACAGACAACTATTGATTGTTAGCTTTTATGGCTCTGTAGCCATAATTTTTGTTTAATGTTTACTAATTTTTTTGTTTTTGTTGAGTGACAATGTGGATTATTTTTGAATAATTGTTCTTGTTTTGATTGGTTATGTATAATTTTAGTACCGTAATTATAATTGTATGTGTTTGAATAGCAACTTTACAGATGGACATTTGTCCATGTAACTGAGTTTGCTGAGAGATTATTTTATTTTATTATTTGTAAAATGTAAATATTTTGGGAAATAAACTCATTATTATTATTATTATAGTGACAATGGATTCAGTTGACTTGGTAGCCTATGTAGGGCTATGATCTTCCAGATTTTTTATGAACTTCTTACATTTGATTTTTATTATAATTTATGAAGTACTAAGTTTATAACTTTTTATAAGTCAAATACATAATACATATCGTATTTTGTATTGATTTTTTACTCACCTTTTTACTTGATTGAGAAGTTTCATGTTCACATTAGAATAATTTAAAAATTGTATTGTTTTGTTATTTACAAATTATTGTATATTGGGGCCTATATTGTAGTCTATATTTATGAGTTTTCCATTTTCAATTTAGTCGTGGTTTTTGTATTATAATTTATTTCGTATGTTTATTGTTTTTACACATCCCTTCTTGTTAATATTAGTACCGTACCTATTTGACTGACTTGTTTAAAAGTAATGTAAAATTTGTCACACAGGTTAATAAAATAGAACTGAATTATTCTTTAATTAACTTTTAAAAAGCCTTAGATGAAATGAATCACACTAAAAAATAAAATTGGAATAATTAGATATCAGAAGAAATTACAGACATGTGATAGCACATTTTATACTTGAACAGATACATAAGTAAATATTTAATTAAAAGTTGTGTTTAAAAAGTTGATTTGATTTAAATACAGTAAGACCTCGATAATCCGGCACTCGATAATCCGGCAGACCCAATAGTTCGGCATCCTTCATCTTGAAAATTTGCACTCATTAAAAATGGCAGTTTTTGTTATTATTGAGTGATTTAAGCCAGGTCTACATTTTCTGTTGGCTCTGCATCTGTTAAAAACAGTGTGTAAAAATCTACTGCTCAATAAACTTGTCCAAAACAAACATTTCAATCAAAATTTCTCCTAAAAATCAAATCGATTCAAAACAATGTGCTCTTGTCGTCCTTTAAAAATGTTCCCGGTTAAAGGGACCGTTTAAGACTTTCGTTGCTGACAGTATTTTATTGAACGTATTTCACTTAATGAAGATTATTTGAACAAATTGAAGTCTTTGGAATAAGATACATTGAATTTCTTGTAAATAGTTGTTCGATTTAAACAACTGCTTTGCACGGTTTGGAAGCGAAAGGGGTTCGAAGAATTTGTGACAGGCTGGTGTAAAGATAGTAAACCCCCATCACGTACTGTACTGACTAACAGAAGCCAATAACAAAGGGGAATGGAGCCGTGCCTACCTGAGGCCCATCAGTTAGCGGCAATCTCTTTACGCAGTTAATTTTACGTAGTTTCAACGTGTAATTTACGTGTTCATATATAGTACATGTGCGTTTATTTATAGTTTATCTAACTTTGCTCAACATTTAATTAATAGTAATCATTCATACACTAATTTCAACAAAAATCTGGTTCCACTTCATATTTGCAAAAAAGGTAGACTTTTGAACGCCTTAGAAGAATTCGAAATTTATAAGGAGTTTAATAACAATCCGTCTAAATTATTAAACGATCAGCTGGATTTTAAAAGTAATAGTTTATATGACACAGCCCTAGGCTATTTTAAACCGGTTTTCTAACTACAGTAATATATTTCGTTAGACAGTTTACGACAGTGTACCATGGACCACACTACGACCTACACGACGAAATTGTCCAGCACAATTAAGTTTTTTAAAAGTGTTGTAACTGTGGTGTTTTTGTGTGTTTTTTAAACGTGTTATGTGTTTCATTGTGTTTGTGTAAGTGTACTTGACAATGGGATTGCGGTCCCGAAACGCGTCGTAACATTCGAACGACCAAAAAGTCACAAGACGGAACATTAAAAGGTAATATTTAATATTATTATTAACATATTATCCTATATAATATTAAATAAGTTACCTTTTAACATAAGTACTAAATGGTTAGTATGGGTTGTTAATTAAGGTTTTCACATAAAAAATTTAGTTTTCTAGATTTCAAGGCAAATGAAAGTACTAAAAAAATCATGCATTTATAGGAATTGCCAGATAATCATTTTATTTGTATAAACTATTAAGACATTTGCATGTTTAGTTTGTTGGACTTAGGTATTGGTGCCATCTTTCCAGCCAATTTTGACCCAAACTCTCCCCCATTGTTAAAACCTTTATACTTTCATTTATATTTTAAAAATAATATTCTGAAACTTACAATCTTCACTAACTTAATCTTCAAGTGCTTGAATTTATTTATTTCCATGTATTCTTTCTTATTTATTAAAGACTTTGTTTTATAACTATTTCATTTATAACAATTTTCATAATTTTACATTGATCTATGTTAAAGGTCGACTTATTGCTTGACACTATAGAATCCAATCCTCCTGTCATCTCGTTGAGTGGACTTTTTATCATTGGTAGACAAACACTTTTGGAGGTTAGTTGGATGGAAGTTGTACACATGAAAATATTAGCGATAAAACTGCATTTTTGTAGTGCAGATAGCAAAGAGTGATGTGGGTACTCACCAGTCAACTGCCACTGGTTAACAAATAGCTTCATCACTAACTTTTTCATCTGTAGATAAGTTTCTATATTGTTTATGACAAACTACAAAACTAAACACTTTGAACTTATTTATATTAGATGTTGCATTACACTTGTCAAACTGTAAACTAACTTTTGATACATTTTAATTAGATTTGTGTTCCTAAATTATATTTATTTTCTTTATTGGTGTACTCAACCAATAGATAAAGCCAGTCTAACAATTTTATTGTTTACAGGTAGCTTCCATGTCTACAACATACTTGGTGGTTTTGCTTCAATTTAAAATATCAGCAGATACATCTGGTGGTCTCCATATAGAACAAGTCAATTTAACATCTGCGCTTGGAAAATCATAATTTGTACATAATTACATTACACAATGAATTATTTCATCATAACCTAGAAGAATTATGAGAAAAAATATTTTTTTTAATAACTTTACTTGTAGCCTTACTGGATTGTTAATAATTATAATCACAATTACCTTTTTAAAATATATTATTATTTACTGTACTTATATTTTATTATAATTATTACAGTTTTTATTAAAATTATTAATATATTTTTTAAATATATTGCACATTCTAAAATAATAAATAGTTACACGGTCGACACTTATGGTCGATGACTATTTTCGATGTGGTTTGATAATCAAAGGTGAGCTATTTTAAATATGTCCGAGTTTGTGTTGTGTTAAGCTAGAATAATTAATAAAGTTCGTTCGACAGTAACGCCAACAAAATAATGTTGTAATTATTATAATTTTTTAAACCTTTAAACATGTTCAAAACTTTTGTTAAAAATAATTTAATTAAAAGTGCCCAGGTAGCACCACTTAACGGAACGGATCCAAAACTCATAACTACTATTGAGTTAAAAATATAGATCAACAGCGCTTTCTAGTAGTTTAAGGAAGAATTATTTACAGAATAGTTCAATTAAAAGCCAACTTGGTTAGAAAGTTTTGTTAAATTAATACTTTTCATAGGATATACTAAAGATATTGGGTGAGGCCTTCTTTGCGGAGAGGAAAGCATAGTGGGAGTGACTTATTATCTGATTTACGTAAAGATGACAGTGAACCTTTGTCAGTTGTACTGAGGTACGACAGAAGCATAAAAAACAGAAATGGGATCAGCAAGATAGAATACCATAAAGAATTCAACATCAATAACACATAGCTGTAGCAAACGGTTACAAGAGTTCCATAATAGACCAGTTGATAAAAAGCCATAGTAAAGAGTAAATAGAACGAACCCAAATAATGACATAAACAGAGACAACAAATACATTTCTTCAGAATCAGAATACACCAGCCTCTTGCCTAGTCTAACAAACAACATTCTCAAGAAATGTAACATCCCCCTTGCATTCTGTACAAATAATAACATATCTTTATTCCTTAAACGTAGAACAGACACCCCCATTGAACACAAATCTGGCGTTTACAAAATAAAATGCCCTGAGTGCAACAAATATTACATAGGACAACCGGGAGAAATTTCATAGACCGGTACAAAGAACACCTCCCCTGCAACAAAACAAACATCACCAAGTCGAACTACGCGCGTCACCTTGTTGAAAGCAAACATGGACCAGGTGATTTTAAATCCAGTGTAGAAGCAATACACGTTTGCAAAAAAGGCAGATTAATGAATGGAGGAATTCGAGATCTACAGAGCCTTCAAAAACGATCCAGATAACATCTTAAATGATCAACTTTCATTCCAATCGCATCGTTTATATGATTCGGCTTTAAATCATTTAAAAGCGCCCAACAGAGGTCGTTTTCACCCGAACTATTAGCTCTTGCCGGCAGTACTCCGACAGACATGACTGAGTGTACTACGTTGTCAAACACGTTGATGATTTCTTGTGTTAGTGTATGTGTTGTGTATGTGTTTTTTTAATGTTTGACGAGCTCATACGAGTGAAATAAGTCTTATCTGATGATGGGGTCAAGACCTCGAAACTAGTCAAGAACAACTCACTTGAAGTCACAAGACGGACCTACAAGGTAATTAATATATTATATATATTTGTGACTTGGCACCAAAAATGAATATCAAAACAACAAATTACAGCATGATTTCAATACTTCGGCATTCTAATGCGAGATGAAGTAATATAAAGCCAAACAATCGCCAAATAACATTCTCAATTACAAGTTCTCATTATACGAGACGGTAATGAGATATGACTAGCTGATATGACCAACTTGTCTAATCTACTAAACTTGGCCTAAACAAATGTCAGTAGTTTGCGGACCATGAAACGGTGTGCACCTAATAAACAAAACTGTCTAAATCTAAACACGTGTAGATAATTGTATTTGTGTGTGTAGTGTTGTATGTTTTATCAAAGTTTTAAGTTTTGACGACCTCTATGGAGGTATCTACTGAAGATGGAGTTTCGGCTCCGAAACGCGTCTTTGTAATAAGACAGAAAAGAAGTAAAGTGACGGTCCGAAAAGCAGTGGCGGCTTGCCCATAAGGGCTCTCGGACGCCGCCCCTCCAAAAGATTTGAAAAAGAAAAAAAAATTAAATACCCATTCAATTATAATTATACATCTAATTAACCAAAGTGTTTTTTTTCAATCACATACAACGAAAATGTAGGAAAAAAACACGCAAAAATAGCGTGAGAAGTTTGTATTTGTAGCCGTGGGACGCTGACCAGAACGTCCCAATCCATTACCATGCAGTTATATGAAGAGTGGTAGTGGTGGGGGCTGCTGGTGCTATGACACGTCTAAGCTTGTGCCTTATGGAAGGCTTGGGACAGCGTCCGAGCATGCGCAGAGCGACGTATCTAGTGAGTTGGAAAGAAGGGTGGACTTTCTGCTACAAGCAATATAACTAAAGGTATGTAAGTAGAGTTTCAGATTTACATATGATAAGTATTTCAGAAACATATGGCATCACAAATTTAATACCTAGATTGCCTTAAAAACTCACTAAAATCTAAAATACACAAAATGTTCAAACACCCCGGTGGTGTGTGCCCCCCCCCCCCAGCATTTTACTCACAAGCCGCCACTGTCGAAAAGGTAACAATAATAATTTATTACTATATATTATTTTCTACTTATAGACCAGTCAAAATAGACGTTCAAAGTGTAAAAAATGTAAACAGGTCTACAGTTCATTAAAATGTTTTTAAAACGAACAAGTCAATAGTTTTCTAAAGATATCTAAGCGCTTGTTAAAAATGAATGCTTTTGTATGAAAATGCATATTTTCCTTTGAACTTAAAATTAATAATATATTTTACCGTAACTTTATTGATATGTTATTGATAAAATTGATATGTTAGATATAAATTGACGCTCAAATGTAAGTCTAAAGGAGATAACGTATGAACTTAACCAGCAAAACTTTAAGAAACAAAACAAGTTGTATGTAATTTTACAAGAAAGTAAAAGTACACCTTGGTTGATTCCAATGTTTTCTGATTAAGCTTTACATATTTCCAAACGGACTACAGTCGAGGGCTTTGTCGATTGTCTGGACAAAAATCCAGTCGGGTACATTCAGAACTACGCCGGTCACTTCGATCTCCGTAGAAATGAAAACGGACTACCCTCAAACCCCATTCAGTTCCCTCCGCATACACAGATTGTGAACTCAAATTCAGATCTACATTGGAACGCGTGTTCAGAATGGAGCGCAGTTCGCATCCGACTTGGTTTCCATCACCGTACCAAATGACGAAACCAAGTCTTCCTCGTGCTACACGTTCTTAACCTGTGCAGGGTACAGAAACCTGTGCAGTTCTCGGACGATCGACATTTTCTTCTCCGCGGAGAGAGTGAGCCGGACAGAAAAGAATGAGACTAACCTTCATGGTGTTCAGAAATCTAATGACAATTACTTTGTTTTGTTAATATTTGTCCTGTATCCATGGTAATATAAATATATTATTGTCTTCAACAATGACAGTTTGAGATTTATTTTTTACAAAATTGTATTCTGTTCAAGATTTAAAAGAACTTTAATAGTCCAGTTAATACTGTAATGGGGATGTTTATAGTGCGAGATCGTGGTGTTAACGATCAAGCACCAAAAAGCACTTTAGTTACAAGTTATGGACGATACATTTTATCATACTGCACTAGAATCACACGAACAATTAATTAATTTTATTGATTACATTATTAATTTGTTTACAGATTTTAGACAGTTAATGTACAGCAATGCATTTTGTTTACGTACAATAATTTTTGGTCCTATTACCAAAATGTAGTCAAAATGTACCAAAATGTGTAGTTGTTGAATCAACTAACTTTCGAGCAAGCAGTGAATGACTACAATAAAGAGTCACTTTACGGACGTAACATGTGCATTAAAAACATCAGTTTATAATGCAGTACGGTAAAAAATATCTTATATTCTTAAGGTAAGCGCACACTAGTGCCGGGGCGCCACGGGCCGCATTGTATCGAAAAAATCCACCTGTTTCGGTTTAATGCTTTTACAATGGGGTAGGGTCCCCTACAGCTGAGGCGCATCAAGGCGGAGTGAAACGGACGGATTTTTCGCTGTCTAGGCGGATTTTTCCGTCTATCTCTTCCGCCTTGCTCCGGAACGGCAGTAGTGTGCTACGAACTTAGACGGACGGATTATACACTTTCAGTGTGAGCAATTTTTCTTTTTTAGATTGTTTTTGATAAATATTGATTAAACTTTTTCTCATCCTCCAAAAATCAGCAAAAAGGGTAAGGAATTTCCCAAACATACTTCTTTTGCTATAAGTTTCGTGAATACATAGACGGCGTTTTTTTCGCGGCTGCGATTCTTCCTCAAATAACATGTTAAAAACCATTAGGTAGTTCCTCATCGGAAGAATCCATGACAAATACTAAAGACAATCGATTGCGATGCGGCCCGGCCCGCCTCAAGGTTTGCTTTGCAATATTTTTGATGCAATGTGGCCATTTCCGGCCCGGCACTAGTGTGCGCTTACCTTAAAATAACAAACAAAATTTAATACTAGTAATATTTTTTTTGAAAGCAGCTCTCAGGATGTAGACAATATTTGGTATGCAACGGTTTTTTAAACAAAGAGTCCATTGACTAATGAAAATTTTCGGAAATTTTTTTGCGAGTTTTCCAGAAATTGTATACTTAAGGGTCGGCTCTAGTAAAACAGAAAGCAACCTGCGACTCAAGCGAAGCGGCGGTAGGTTACGCGGACATTGCTCATCCTAAATGCATTTAAAACCCGCAATTGTTCAAATAGCGTTTTTTTTTTTAAATACTAAACTCTTGGGGACAAAAATCTTCATCCGAATGGCTTGGTAATTTTTTGCTATAATTAATAGTTACAACGTAAAAAAATATTTAATATCACCCTGAGCGGTGGTAGGTTACACGGACATTGCTCAGCCTAAATTCATTTAAAACCCGCAATTGTTCAAATAGCGTTTAAAAAAAAATATCAAACTCTTGGGGACGAAATTCTTCATGCGAATGGCTTGGTAGTTTTTCGGTATAATTAATAGTGACGACATAAAGAAATATTAAAAATCAATGTTTTAAATTGTTAATAAATATTAAACAAAATATTTTTCTTAGTTTTGGAAAAGCCATTTGCATGTATATTGACCATAGCTTTAAAATGAAATATCGTTCATAATTATCCGATCAAAAATAAAGGAAAAATTTGGACTTTAATTTAACATTGGTCTTATGGAGTGCAGCCAACATGGCCGACAGCTAGAGCCGACGCCGACCCTTAATTTGTATATTTCTAAATATTTTCTTGTAAACTGCACTACGAATTCCCTCGAGATTTGTTGTGCAAGGGGTTTTCACCAAATTTGTTTTCAACTCATTGGTAAAAAGTTCACTAAGTTTCCTTTGGACTTAAAAGAAAATTCCGTACATTTTTTCTGTGGGTTTTCCACAAGTTACATATTTGTAAATATTTTCTCGTAAACTTCTTTAAGAAATTAATCGATATTTGTTATACAAGGGTTTTAGGCAGTGCTAATTCTGTTGGACTTAGTGAAAATTTCTTCAAAATTCGTTTACTATTGCCCAGAAATTGCACATTTTTAATATTTGTAAATACTTTCTCGTAAACGATTCTAAGAATTTTCTC
>JAGFPH010001624.1:171636-186661 GCA_018207615.1 Philaenus spumarius | reverse complement strand
TCTCTTTCAAGGCCAATGCAACCCGGACGCTCGTTACTCACGCTTGAATAGAAGTACAACATTTTTTGTTTTTCCCCACGAGTAGAGTTCCGGGCAGTATAGCGTAAAATGGAGTGGGGAAGGTCATTGACCTTGGGCCACGCCCCCTTTTTTTGGGTGTTTTTTTTTTGTCTTTTTGGTTCCTAACCTAAGCCACGCCCCTTTTTTGGGTCCTAACCTAAGCCATTTTTTGGGGGTTTTGGATTTTGGTTTTTTTTTTTGGGTGTCCTAACCTAACCTAACATTTTTTGGAATTTTTGGATTTTGGGTTTTTTTTGGGGGGTCCTAACCTAACCTAACATTTTTTGGAATTTTTGGATTTTTGGGAATTTTTGAAATTTTGGGAATTTTTGATTTTTAAAGATTTTGGGACATTTTGAGCCGCCATCTTTTTTTTGGCAGCCATCTTGTTTTGTAATAATTAATATTTAATTTAATTTAATTTTTTGCTTTGAAAAAAGTTTGGATGTCTCCGAGAGTCGAACCGGGTATCACCATGACCCGAGTCCTCAACGTTAGCGGTTAGGCTACGTCGACTCTGTTAATAAAGTACTATCTTGTGAAGTATATAAGTTTATCATCCGTCAGCAACCTTGTATCAGATACAAGGTGTTATAGTGTTGTCGGGATATAGTATAAATTGCATTATAACAACCCGAACATTAGGTGCATTATAACACCCAAAATATCACCCGATTCTTAGGTTAAACCAAAAAAAAATATCGACCGATTCTTAGGTTAAACCAAAAAACTTTACCCGATTCTTAGGTTAACCCAAAAATTTTTACTCTGTTTTAATAGTTGTCTAACAAGGCTAGGCAACTGTTTCATACTGCCAGAGCTCGTGCATCTCCGTGATGATGTACCCTTTTTCGATTGCCTTTAGGATCTCGTTCATGGTCCAAGTTCCAGTCAATTTCCTCTCATCTACGGAATGGCAACAGTCTCCGGAAACCAAATTTTCTCCGCAAGTGCGACACAGGATAAACATTAATTTACTGTTCATTTTTGTTGGCAGTACGGGGTGATACAGTTGGCGAGGAGGCAGTACGGTGCATTTCAAAAGACCGTCAACGTCCATTCCTTGGACTCTGCAGTCTTGATCGCCTACGTGGATGGTGGGGTGTCCGACGGGGTATTTGCCGTACTTGCACACCCATGGGTAGAGGGAACAGACGTCGACGTACTGGATGGTCTCGCCCTGATTACATTTCGCGTACGACTTTGTGTTTCCAGTACGCCCTCTGAAAAAGGCGTCTCGGGGGTTGAGCGGCACGGTGTTGAGAATCGTGTGGGAATCCAGGTAGGTCATTTGGGGATTCTTTTTTGACATTTTTCTAAACTGGCATTCCCACATCTCGACTAATTCGTGCTTGCTGGAAAGTTTGGCCATTTTGGCTCTTGTTCTCTCCAGTCTCACGTTGAGGGTGTCCGAAGGATCGTCCTCTAAGGGTTCATCACATCCATTAGGGTAACATTTTGTACACCCATGCCAGTAACACCCATGAAACTCGTAAATACGACTACCGTCAAAGCCATCGACTTTGGAGCCGTCGATTTTAGTTTCACGACCGTTACCAGCGTGTTGTATCTGCACACCCCTCTGATCGGATTCCCATATCAGCCATTTTAGGGCAACGGACGACTGGTTGTCTGCAAGCCTGTAACCGTGTTTAGGGATTATGCTGATGGTGTCTTTTTTTAAGAAGTTTCTACGAAAAGCTAAGTTACAGGCGCTGGCTATAGTTACAGCCTCCAAAAAAGGGTCTACTCTACACTCTTGGAGGAAAGACGCCCTGAACTTTATGCACGCTTGTGCCAAAATGTCCACATCCGAATGGCAGTACTCGAGGATTTCCTTCTGGAAGTCGAATACGTAGTCATTACGCACCTGCTCATCGTGCCAATTTTTAAACTCTTTGTGTCCTTTGTCGAACATAGAGTCGGGACAGTAGAATTCTTTTTCGGGGATCGGGCCTACGTAATTTTGATTGGCAATCGTGTTGAACAGGTGGGGGAAGTATCCTTTCTTTTTTTCCTCAGGGAGATCAAAAGCTTTCGGCAGCTTAGAAAGTGGCATAGGCATGTAGTTGAGGGAGTCGATAAATTTAACATTATCGATTTCCATCAATATGATCTTGGTGCCTCGGGTGATCAGTTCGGGGGTGAATTGTGTTTCTTCAAGCACGTACTTGAGAAGAAACTGAAAATCGAAAGATTGGCCGTTATGTGCTATGACACACACCTTTTTGTACGCTTTGCGCACCTCCATGACGTATGCCATAAACTGATTGACCGAATCTTCTGTGAAAACACGAGTGCGGTCTTTACATATGTCACAAGCCCCGCCCTTGATACATAGCCAGCAGTGTTGCTGGGATACGCACAAGTTTACGCGGTGGACATTGGCAGTGTCAATTACTTCGTCTTGACGTGTTTCCAAGTCGAAGAAAATGTATAGGAAATTTTCCATCGGGGGCTTACGTGTATCGATGCGCATGTAGCATTTGTGGTCAGGGGCCAAATACTCTCTGCACATTTTGCAATACACTTCCCCGCACACGTGATCGGAGGACCGTTTTTTTAATCAAAACCATTTTTTGACAATCGGGACATTTTCTTATGTTTCGACAGACACCTTTTAGGTGAGCCGAAAAACAATCGCGGTTTTTGAACTGCCTGTTGCAATCGACGCAGTGGATTTCGTCGTTTAGCAACACGCAGGCAAGAGAACGTTTACACGCGTAACACGTACTCGAACACTTACGTTCCCCACGTTGATTGTACGGTGTGTGGCATGTTTCGCAGAAATAACTACAAGCAAAGGCCGCGGTCAAACTAGTAATTACATTGTAGTGGCCATCTTTAAAAATTAAATTTAGAGTGTAGCGCGGATTTGCTACCTCACCCTCGAAATAGATTTCACGGCCTCTGCGTCCGTAGTTGTAGACCGTAATTTTGTGCTCCGGGAGAAAATTTTGGAACTTTTCCAATTCGGGGATTCCGGCGCCTACTTCGGTGATTTCAACCCCCGCTGCCGTCATAAGCTTTTTAGCCTCTTCCGTCTGTAATTTTATTCTGGAGTCTCTAATCTTTTTGTAGAGCGGGCTTTTCTCGGAATGGGCCTTTGCGACCACTAGTGCGCGAGGGAGACAGAGCGAATCCGTATTTTTAAGTACTACTAGCCCTTTATGCCCGGAGCACTCTTCTTCGAAATTGTTATACAGCCTTGGCCTAACTCTTCCATTACGGCTTCGTCCCTTAGGGACACTGACTTTTGTACATTTCACCGTAAAGATATCGCTAGTTGTACATGATTCTGCATTACTCTGAATTATACCGCCAAATATTTTCCACAGAATGTCAGCGTTAATGTCTTCAGCCGGTTTAAATGCAACAAACCCCGGCTCTTTGTTTTTAAAATTTAAACTAGTCAGTGTAAAACCTAAATAGTCTCCGTCAGTACAGTCTTTAGTCATGGTTTCTACAAGTTCACCCAAACCTTGTCTGACCCATGAAATTTCATCAACTCCTTCTGGCGGCGAATTGAACTTGAACATTACGCTGTTACCTTGAATGCGAAATTGTGTTACATACGACTTAACGTCTGACACAATGTAAACTGCAGACATTTTATTAAAATGAATTTAAAATATGTAAAATTAAAATAAATAAAGTTTTGAAATTAAAATATAAACGTTTGAAATATATAAAGTTTAAAATGTAAAATGTAAAAGTTTTGAATTTAAAATGTTAAAATGTAAAAGTTTAAAAAAAGTAATGTTTAAAATATAAATAGTTTTGAATTTATTATAAAAAAGTAAAATGTATAGACCAATTAATATTAAAACACAGATAAAACTATAAATGTATAAATAATATTTAAAAAATTAGCACAAATTATGAACACTTATAAATCACAGAGAGAAAATTAACATAATATGTTTACTTACCGAATGCACAAATAAGATAAAGCCAAGCCGTCAACGGATGCAAATTTGCAAGCAACGCATTCTTGCACGTGTAAGCCTCGGCTTAGGTTTTATATTTCAATAATTTAGCATGACCACTATCAACTCTAGAATAGTTGCCTAAATGTACATCTAATAATAACCGCTGCTTGCTAACGCGCACTTTATCCATTGCGTGCTAAAACGCACTTTGTATGATTTCAACCAACTATGTGAGGAATCTATTGGGGAATACACGAAGGCGCTGAATAGCTGCGTTACACCTAATTGTAACCGTTGCTTGATAACGCGCACTTTATCCATTGCCTGCTAACACGCACTTTGTATGATTTCAACCAACTATGCGAGGAATCTGTCTACACACGAAGGCACTGAATAGCTGCCTACGTTGAGAAAATTTTATATTATTAAAAGTATGCGGGGAATCTGTCTATACAGGCGCTGAATAGCTGCATATGTACATCCAATAGTAACCGTTGCGAGCTAACACCCACTTTATCCACTGGGTGCTAACGCGCACTTTATATTAATAACCGTATTGCTGGGGAAATTTGTCTCCACTCGAAGGCGCTGAATAGCTGCCTAAGTGTACATCTATTAATAACCGCTGCATGCTCACGTGCACTTTATCCACTGCGTGCTAACGCACACTTAATATTAATATAACCGTATTGCTGGGAAATTTGTCTACACACGAAGGCGCTGAATAGCTGCCTAAGTGTACATCAAATAAAACCCGCTGCTTGATAACACGCACTTTATCCATTGCGTGCTAACACGCACTTTGTATGATTTCAACTGACTATGTGAGGAATTTGTCTACACACGAAGGCGCTGAATAGCTGCCTGCGTGTACGAAATATATTTTAGAATTCGTTTGCACTTAAGCCTCCGTTAAAAACGTTAACATTTTAGTTTTTTTCGAAATTTTGTTGCAAAATTTGGGGGAGGGGTGACCCCGGGTTTGAGTTAGACCGAATACAACTTGTATTAGATTTTAGAAACATTAAGTTATATTTTGGCCGGTTATTTAATTACGTATATCATACGCTTGGGTTACGGCCGAGCCTAATTTTGGCCAAAGTTTTTTATTTCGGCTAAGTGCCCTTCGGTTGAACTCGAACAGAACCTTACGTTCGGGTTAGCTCGGTTTTCCATACGTTATAACACATTTTATAAAAATAATTCGGGGCACAGCGAAGCCTAAGCTCGGTCAAGTCCGGCGTTTTGGTTCGGGTAAGACCGGTAGAAATAGTGTATATCATACGCACGGGTTACGGCAGCGCCTATGGTTAGCCTAAGTGCGGTTTGCAAGGATGCGGCAGAGCCTAAAGTTGGCCAAAGTTTTATTTCGGCTAAGTGCCCTTCGAGTGAACTCGGACAGAACCTTACGCTCGGGTTAGCTCGGTTTTCCATGAGTTATAACACATTTTATACAAATTATTCAGGGTACAACGAAGCCTAAGCTGGGTCAAGTCCGGCGTTTTGGTTCGGGTAAGACCGGTAGAAATATATTACAAGAGTACAGCGAAGCCTATGGTTAGTCTACTTTATTAACAGAGTCGGCGTAGCCTAACCGCTAACGTTGAGGACTCTGGTCATGGTGTTACCCATAACACCCAAACTTTTTTCAAAGCAAAAAATTAAATTAAATTAAATATTAATTATTACAAAACAAGATGGCTGCCAAAAAAAAATATGGCGGCTCAAAATGTCCCAAAATCTTTAAAAATCCAAAATTCCTAAAATTTCAAAAATTTCCAAAAATCCAAAAATTCCAAAAAATTTTAGGTTAGGTTAGGACCCCAAAAAAAAAACCAAAATCCAAAACCCCCCAAAAATGGCTTAGGTTAGGACCCAAAAAAGGGGGCGTGGCTTAGGTTAGGAACCAAAAAGACCCAAAAAAACACCCAAAAAAGGGGGGCGTGGCCCAAGGTCAATGACCTTCCCCCACTCCATTTTACGCTATACTGCCCGGAACTCTACTCCCGCGATCTGCGCCCCCCACAAGCTTGCACCCTAGGCCGTGGCCTAGGTTGGCCTTATGGGTAATCCGGGCCTGGGGCAATCGTCGTAGGTTATCCCACTTGCATTGAAAAGGGATTTTCCTTTATTCTTTAAATGTTATCCTTCCTGCAAAGATTTCTAACAGTCCGTGGTGTAAGGTTAATTAAGTTTAAGTGCATTCACCATGTAAGATTATTTTATTTTTAGACGTCTTCAGCATGTTAAGGTCTTAATTTGGGGGTTCTACCAGATTCGATTTTCAAATCATTATTTCCTGGGCATGAGAGGTGACTTAAGCCACTTGGTTGAAATAACTTCGGAGACGTTTTATCGGTTTGTACAAAATGTAAAATTAATAGTAAAATGTTTTACATGGCATAGCACTATTTTGATAGCTACTATTTTCTTCGAAATTATTTAACATTTATTATATTAATAAAATTTAAGTACAACTATAAACTTACCGTCCAATAGTCAAATTGCAGTGTCCAACGACGGCCGTTTCGGCTATTCAGCCATTATCAAGTTTAGGACAATGTCCTTCGTAAATAGTTATGGTAATTATAAAAATAAAAACACAACACATGAAACACACTGACACACACGATTGTGCAATTACACGCTCGCACATTTTGTATATACATCTAGTGGGCCCACTGTCATTGAAGAAACAAATTGTTTCTTCAATGCCACTGTCTACTAACGAACTGCTGGTGTTATTTCTTCGTATGGTTCTTACCTACATTTGTATTTGCAATGTCCATCACTATATCAAACAACGGGTTGGCATCGGGCATCGAATATTTGTTTTTCATTTAATAACGTCCCGTAATCCGTTTTGAAGGCTCTGTAAATCTCATACAGTTCTAAGGCATTCATGAGTTTACCTTTGTTACATTTATGTAATACGGTTAAACATTTATTGATGACGTCATAGTTATGTTTAGTTTCTATTATATGCTTGGCAAATTTTGGTTCTATTTTTGGAGGTTGTGCAGATTGTATTGCGCGGGGAAGGTGCTCTCTGAAACTCTTTTGAAA
The DNA here is from genome assembly GCA_018207615.1 of Philaenus spumarius. NCBI lineage: Eukaryota > Metazoa > Arthropoda > Insecta > Hemiptera > Aphrophoridae > Philaenus > Philaenus spumarius. The sequence continues at coordinate 179,603 of JAGFPH010001624.1, read as the reverse complement.
CGATCGCCCTGTTTGACCGATTAATTTCATGGGGCAATCAGCACATGATATTTGGTAAACTCCTGAGCCCTCAAGTTTATCATGGTAGTTTGTGTTTAATCTTAATATGTGTGACAAACTATTTTTTGTACTATATGAGGTGATGTAACCTTGTTTTCTAAATAGGAAATATTTTCAGACATAAATTACGCAGACACAACACAGCAGTCCGTTAGTAGACAGTGGGCCCAGTAGATGTATATAAAAAATGTGCTAGCGTGTAATTGCACAATCGTGTGTGTCAGTGTGTTTCATGTGTCGTGTTTTTATTTTTATAATTTAACTATTGACAAAAGACATTGTCCTAAAGTTGATAATGGCCGAATAGCCGAAACGGCCGTCGTTGGGCGCTGCAATTTGACTATTGGACGGTAAGTTTTTAGTTGTACTTAAAAAACAATAGTCGGTATGGCGAAAATAAACAGTAATAAATAAAATTTACTTACAAAGGTTGAACTTTGATACTTCTTTGACATGAAAATTGTACTCTAGAAACTGCCTAAATTATTTAATATACAGTTTCACAATATTTAATTTTAAAACTAGTTCTTTCTGTAAAATTTGCTTAATTATTATGTTGCTATGAATTTTCTAAGCTAACTACACCCTACATCGATTAGGTACTACCATTGAAGAAACAACACTATAAGAAGCGAAACCCCCATGTTATCAGAGGTAACACTTTTCAACAGTCGAAAATGCCTAGTTTGGATCGAGGCCAACAGGTACCGCCAGCAGCATTGCCGCGCGGACTGTACCTTCTTTATTGGGACTGTACATTACGTGCCCGCCCCTAGTGTCAACTTCACAGAGACCAAATAAATAGTTTTGTCGATGCGTAAACATAAACAACTGCTATGCTCTCCTTAGGTGACTTAGCCTATGGGTTGAGTTATCTTTAATTTAAAAAAAACAGGTTTTAGAGGAAAGATGTGGGATTCTACCCATCTCATTTTCTTCATGAAATATATTTTTACCTAATTGTACACATTGAAAAAGTAAAATGCAAACTTACTTTAATTCAGGAATCATCTGACATAAAATTTTCAGTAAGCGAGGATTTTTTTAATTTTTCAAGTTACGATGTTTCGTCAGCGGGAAACTTGTAGGAAATTGCAAGTACTAAAATTGTTGTTTAAACAAATTTTGTCTCCAAAAACTCGTCTTGGTTTTTAAGGTAGTTGATTAACGACAATAAAATTGCGCTCGAAACTAAAAGGTCCTGCCACAAACGCTCCATTGGTCCGATCACGCTATTCTATTTATTTATTCTGGATTCACGTTTTTATTCACTAGTTTTCATAATAAAGTATATTTTAGTATTTGTTTTTTATTGCGTTTGTAAATCATTTCGTTAATTTATAAAAAAGTTTTGTAAATCCTATTTTAAAGTGAGAAAACAATAACTGAAAGAGTAGTACTTTGTTTAGCATCTCGTAGTATTTTGTTATAATTAATTGTATATTTTCAAATAATAATCTATATTATTAAATGATTTTTGTCGAAAACCTATTTCCAATCGCCCAGCCTTAATAGACCGATTGTGAAGATTTAAAAAAAAATGTGTTTATTTTTTATCTCTAGATCATCAAGCAATGATTTTTTTTTGTAACATTCGAGGCTATAAAAATTCTAATTTTATGCATTTTTTCGTTTTTTTTTATTTATTTGAAAAAATAAAAAAGGACGAGGTTGGTTGATAGCTCAATCGAAAGAGCTAAAAATTTAGAACATTTACGCCGCTTACAGTACCCTTCTATATCTCTTATAGATTTCCTGTTATAAAAATTATTGAATTATTGTATAATTATCGTAATTATTGAATTATCAATGTTAATTGTGTAACGACCGTTATTCTAGATTTGTGCTTCACGTGTACCGTATCCGTTTTGTATGCGTTTGCTTTGTAATTATTGAATTATCGTTGGGGAAGTACATTATCGGCCTATTACGTCGGTATTTTTCTACCAATTTGTAAAAAAAGTGTCATTTTATTCGTTTTACACTGCAGAGTTACAGCAAATTATAAAAATCAAATAAATTGAGTTTATTTTAACAACTGACATTTTAAAATTACGCCATGTTATTTAAATGGGAGAAATTTGTGTAAGATCCATTATATAGTTTGGGCGTCACCAGTTAGGCTCATGACAAATGTACCAATTTGAAGCCCAAACATTCCCAAAAATATAAAATTTATCATTTCCTCATTTTAAGTTTGTTAAAAAATACAAATTATAAAATCTTAAAAATTCCCCACGTTATTTATTTTTTGTCTAGAAGCTCGCCCTTTGTTTGAGAGAACCTTTCAACGTACGCTCATAACATATATTTCAATTTAAAGCCTAAATCTTCTCATTGTGCCATTTTACAACTTCAAGTAGGGATTAATAATTCAAAAAGGAATTAAGGAATTCAAACCGTTGTGGTAAATTGTATAGTATTTTTGTATTTACAATTAACAGCTGATTTATTATAGTAAAATGTCTAACTACGCGCTTTTAATAATCGGACAGCTGATCTAGTTATTGTGTTATTTGCCTATACATTTAAACACAAATGTAACATTTAGTACCTGGAGACCGAGCTAAAGCTCGATTATAAGCAGGGCTATGATTTCAATAATAAATACGGTATTGGATTATTGAGTTTTGAGGTTAGGCCTATAACATTAAACAACTAAATAAAGGGTATATACAACATTAGGCTTACCTGTAATAAAAATACAGTTTAAAGGATTAACCACAATCTCAACGCTATGCCTCAGAAATAAGTCAGGCCTAAATTAAAGTATTATTTCAATATCGATTTATTCCTAGGGCCTAGTTCGCTCACGTCAATAACTACTATTATTGCAAATTTCCGTGAACATCGTTTAGGTTAGGCCTATAACATTAAACAACTAAATAAAGGGTATGTTTATTATGTATTCGTTGCCATGGTAACTATAAATAGATACAACATTTAGGCTTACCTCTAATAAAATATACCTACAGTTTAAAAGAAAGCAGATGATTATTGTAATGGCATTGAAAACATTTGCATCAGCTGTGCTTTGTATTGTTTAAAATGGACATATTTCACTTTTTAATTTAATAAAAAGACGTAGAAAACGAATTTTCCCAGACTGGTGACCATTTCCAATCGATTTCTCGTGGCCAAAAGCCTAATATAAAATCAAAAAATCAAAAATCCCTAGACGGAGATTCCAGATCCATTTAGCAGACAAACAATTATCTCTCGCTTTAGAAGATAAGATAAAGTAATTAATTATTAAACCTTAAGTGTGACGTTTTTAAAATTTCTGATATTAATAAAACGACAAATTACTAAATTTTAAAATGTAATTATCTATTGCGATTACATTTTTAACGTGCGTACAAAACATAATGAAAAACTTGTTTAAGCTATTGTATACAATTGTATTTCAATTTTAAGCTTAAGCCTTCTCATTGTGTCATTTTACTACTTCAAGTAGGGATTAATAATTCAAAATGGAATTAAGGAATTCAAACCGTTGTGATAAATTGTATAGTATTTTTGTATTTACAATTAACAGCCTCCCCTAGTTAATTACTAATAATAATCTATTGAATAGATACATAAATCTAATAATATTAGATTTTTTAATAAATGGGTTGAAAATATTGAATGATTTGATTTGGTTAATTATTTGTTTAACTGTTGTTCATTTAGCACCACCCGGGAAGCACGTGAGGATTAACGTGTTCCATGGACGCGAACAACTTTACTTCCCATTATTTACAAATATTTGCAAACATTTAACCATTATACTCAAAACGAGAACAGTTTTATTTACAATATATATATATATATATATATGTTTGGTGTCAAAACAAAAACTGTTTTGCTATTTTACCTAAGTTTTTGCATATTTCGTTAAATATTTTACCAATTTTTTAAGTCCGATTTTACGAAATATTTACGAAGTGTTTATTTGTTAATTACTGTTGCGTGCATATTTTACATTTACCTTGTATGGGATATTTTTTCAACAAAACAAACTTAGAAGACTTTACAATATTTTACAGTAATAGATTATCAAATCAAATTCAGGAAAAACCCATGTTCAAATAATGTTAATTGGAGATTTAAGATAATTTTTATACAGTATTTGACATAACATTTTTACGTTAAGTTACAAAAAAATCATTGTAAGTTACAAAAAAATCATTTACTACTTAAAATTGTTTTTAATTCATTAAAAAAAAGTATTAAATTTATGCCACATTTTATAATTTGGTTATTAAAAATATTATCAATAATAAATCATTGTTCAACAGTACTGTATAATATAGTTGCAACGTGCGCCAAATATTGAAACATGTGCATGCTCCCTCCAAAACGAAAACTAAATTATTCTCTTCGTAGGGGATGTTGAAAGGATGTCAAAACAGTTTGTGCAAGACAGTGCAAGAGGCAGATATATTCGCGGTCTGGTGGTGTGGCGAAATTTAAACTCTGCCTATAATGTCAGTTTTGTCTCAAGGAGCAGCAAAAGACTAGTGGCGCTCCGAGTGGCTTCGAAATGAACTAACATGCAAGCGTCCGCTTATAGCCCATTAGGTTTCGCTTCTTATAGTGTTGTTTCTTCAATGGTACTACTTATTTAATCTATAACATTGCTGAAGACGACTGTATTAACTATTATTTTTCAGTCTCCTCAATATTTAATATAATTAAAAATTGTATACTTTATTAAAGTTAGAATAACAACACAAACTACTGAATATTTTAAGTTAAAATGTTTTAGTTACTATTTAATTATTAATTAATTTGTTTTGGTTTTAAATGGTGAATTTATTTTATTATATTTACTACATTGTTATCTACATACGATTTATTTTAATTATATATGGATATGATTTCTTTTCTTTAATTGTCTTAACCTCAATATATTTTAACATAAATTGAAATGTATAATGTACTTGCATTTCCCCTTTCACACTCATTTTAAACTGATACTAAGAGTAGCCTATATTTTTGCTTCTTTATTAGCCAAATTTTCGAAGAAAATAAGAGCTATTACACTCGAACCAACTTGAAAACGGTTGGTCGGAGGAGGGTTGGACTTCGTTTCTTTTTGTTTTAAACCGTATGGAGACGATTCCCAAAATTCATTTTTATTTAACACTTTATTGGTCTGATTTCATTTTGTATTCACACCTTCAATAGACACTATTTATCCACTGGCTCCTGCAACGCTCTTTCAAATTGATATCTGATTATAACTCGATGGATTATTTAACTTGATGTTTGATGTTAAATTTTAGTATTTCAAGGTAAAACGTAATTAGTTATGTTGAAGAGCTTTTAGTTGTTAGGCCTAATCCTCCGCCGGCTTTTTGTAGAAGGCCATTTTTTCTCACTTCTACACTCCATCTCTCCTCTCCTTTTGTCAGCATCCTTTTTGTCACGTAGGCCAACTGTTTTCACACAATGTCTGGGAATTGTAACACAATCGTTTACTCGTGTGTTTCTAGCATCCGTTGAAATATGATTAGACAATTAATAGTTGGTTCCAGATCAAAGGTTTTCTATTTCAATGTTACTTTGATTAATTTGTTTTATTCTTAAATAAGTCTTTAGGATATTGGTGTCAATATATCACTGACAGTGGTATTCCATGCAGACATACTGAGTATTTTGTTTTTTTAGTTGATTTGCATGTCTTATATTTACTTTTTATTATTTTGTCTTTGATTTTGTTTGTCATAGCCTATTTGTTTGAAACTGAAATTTGTTTGACCCGTTTAACCTAAAAATATATTCACTGTATTAATAAATACTATTTTGTCTTGCATGTCCTTTACAGATAGTTTGTTTCTTCTAATAAATTTACAATGATTTTGCAGGAAAGGTGCAAGAAATATAATATCACAATGTGCTGATAATTTATTTAATGAAACTACTTTACAGAGAGATCCATTTTATGAACAGTTTCAATATTTCTTTAGAATAATGCGTGCTGCAGGTCGATTGCCATACATGAAAACAGAAACAGGTACCGGTACTGTATACAAAGTTTATAGAGGTACGGTATGTTTTTAAAGTAGTATTTGTTAGTAATAGGTGTATGATAGAACATATTTTGAAATCTAATTTTTATATTAAAGCATTGAGTTGAATGACATCATTTCTTGGTTATTTTGAGATTATAAATGTTATTTTATCTGTAAACAATCGTAAATGAAAAGAATAGGTTTATACGCAGTAAGAACCTTATTTAATTAACTGCCTGACAGTAGGTATAAAGAGACAGAGACAATTAACAATTTTTTGTAAGAAATAAAGGTCTTTATTTTTTTTAGTTAATATTGAATATGTATTGAAATTAATTATCAATTGTACCTAATAGAAATAATCATTTTTGCTAAGGATGAATTTTTGGCTAGTATTGTGTTCTGCTTGAATAGAATTGTGTTTTTAACTTTTAATAATCAGCTGTGGAATGAATAACTTAACATCTTTTATTACTTTTTAGTGCATTTTCATAGGAAAGATTGAGCTATTATTGCAGTAGCTCTTGTGGTGATACCTAAGTTGCTAATGAGCACCGATCATTGTCCCCAGAACTGGTTTTGTGGTGTTATTAAAAATTATATATATGTGTGTTCTCTCTCTAACGGCCCGATTTTGGTACACAGTTTGGTTTTCTAAGTCTCTCGGACGAGTTTGTTAACCAAATAACCCAAACGGAAGCAACCATGTTTTAAGATTTTTCGTACTAGAATGACACTTTTTGTTTTATTTAAAATAATAAATAGAAGATATTATTCCGCAAATTTTGTTTGTTTACATGACCTTTTACCCCATCTGGTTTAAACCAAAATCTATCAAAACGTAAAATACATTAAAAGTATTTCACACAGGGATTTTACTGTTGGGCATTTTCTGATACGAAGACGACAGCCGTGATATAAACTCATGGAGCGCAGTCTATAATACGATTCAACAAGGTCGAGGTACACACTAGCAAAGCGAGTGTTTCCATTGTGAGTGGAACGAAGCAGCACGTGAGTCGGGGCTTGAGTAAAAAAAATGTTACTATTATATTTCGTACACGCATGCGAGACACTAATAATAACACACTAATTGGCCTTCATGTGTAGACAGACAAATTTTCCGAATTGAATAGTTGGTTGAAACCCTAAAACATAGAACCATTCTCAAAAGTGTTTTAACTGGATGTTTCTCCGATTGTAAAGAGTTTGGGAGAAACATCAGTAGTGTAGTGTTGCAATTAATTTGCATAATGCTGTAATATTAATTTTTATTTTGTAATAATTTTCTTCTTACACACTTTAGCAAGGGTTAATTTAACTAAGGATTTTCAATTGTAATTTATTTAATACTAGCTGACCCGTATGGCGTTGCCCGTGGTGGTTGGTATTTTCAGTCTTTTTAATATAATTGTATTATTTTTAAGTGTTCAGTCAGTGAGTGGTATTTGGCTTTTATATATATAGATCTTAAATAATAAAAGCCCTATTGTCATAATAATAAAAGATCTGAAATTATGATTTTAGTAAATTTGATCCCCCAAACCCCTCCTAAAATTTCGAAATTTTTCAAACCCTTTCTTAATGAGCACCTATGGCCCTAGAGGAAGCTACATACCAAATTTCATTCCAATCCATCCGTTCGGTAGTTTTGAAGAAATTGTGATTTAATAACTTTGATCCCCCCCAAACCCCCTAAAATTTCGAATTTTTTTAAACCCTTTCTTAACGAGTGCCTGTGGCCCTAGAGGAAGCTACATACCAAATTTCATTCCAATCTGTTTGGTAATTTTGGAGAAATCGTGATTTAGTAATTTTTACCCCCCAAACCCCCCTAAAATATCCAATTTTTTAAGACCCTTTTTTTAGTTAACACTTATGGCCCTAGAGGAAGCTATATACCAA
>JAGFPH010001624.1:147771-162373 GCA_018207615.1 Philaenus spumarius | reverse complement strand
ATATTACAAACACAAACACACTTCTGACGGCAAGGCATATTGTCAGAACAACAACTGGCCGGGTGCCGAGGGAGAGGCAGCCAGCCAGCTAGGGGAGGGGCCTATTGTTTATTAAGTTTAGTTTCCTACCCTTAAATCAAGTTAAAACCCCACGTGGAGATTAAACAGGTAAAAGTTCAGCCTGTTTTTTATTAGTACTAGGGATATTATAATCTAGTTTTACTTCGGCTCGCATTAAAATGCCAAGTATTGAAATCTTGGGAAAATTTGTTTGTGTCTGTCTGTTGACACGATATATGCACTTACAGACATCGTGGTGGTGCCAAAATCTTAGTAGTTTTATTGCGGAGAGTTGAAAAGCTTTTTAGCTTACTAGCTTGAGTCGAAGCGCGTCGGGGTCACGTTTTTGGGTCAAAATATAGTGTGGGGTGTCGTTTTATATGTTTGTGGGTACGGGAAAACCAATTTTTACAGTTAAAAAGTTGTAGTGCGTCGAGGTCACATTTTTGGAGTCAAAATTTTTAAAATACAGTGTGGGATATCGTTTTATATGTTTTTGGATACTGGGAAACCGATTTTGACCGTTAAAGAGTCGTAGCGCATCGGGATCACGTTTTGGGTCAAAATTACTTCAGCTCGCATTAAAACGCCAAAGTATTGAAATCTTGCAACGTAATGTTCGTGTCAAAAACGTCACAGTTTTGAGTATTTAAAAAAAACACAAGCCGAAATCTCGACAAAGTGTTCCATCTTGTCCATGATGGCCTTACTTCTATGCTGTTTGGCTGAGAGGATTGTCCCCTAGCTTCTATTATCTTTTGTTTGTATAGTTACTTTTCCGGTGTATGATTTTTGCCTCTTCCCAACTGAATTTGTTACGTTCAGGCCTAATATGCTCTGCAATTTTCAATTTATTGACTAGGCCTAACCTTACATTAAGTTTGTGTTCTTTTATTCTACTGTTTAAAGATTATTTTTGACTCGCCTATCACACATCACACTACCTTACTTTGGAGATATTGCCAATAGATTATTCATGGGGGTATAATAAACTTAAACAGCTTTTAACTTGCATCAATTCTTGAACCTCAAAATTTATGTTTTTAACATGCTAACATTTATTAAAGTTTATCATGCAGCTAAAACACAATTTGGAAAAATAATGAAAATTAAGTAAGACTTCTCTGTTACGAAACGACACATTAAATAGCTCATATTTTGAACGGAATAGTTTATTATTTTTAATTTGTTTGACCCCAAATAATTTTCTAAATGGTTTCTTAACAGACATCGTTTGCTGTGGTTCTGATTCCACGTAAAACTGTAGGTCCCGTCTTCATTAGCCTTAAGTGCAAAACAGCAGGATGTTAAACAAAAAAAAAAAATCTTTTTAATTTGTAATAAATTACCTGCTTACACGCTTCCTCAGCAAGGGTTAAATTAATTAAATTACAAGTGAAAAAACATGGACCAAGGCCGGGATTTGAACCCAGGACCTTTGCCTTTCCGGAACAACACTCTACCACTGAGCTATCCTGATCCTTCAGATATTGGTCGATGTTATCTCACTTGTACGGTTTTACTGCATTTATGAATTAATAGACTGAATACCTCGCATGCGACATTTAAAACAATCTCAATTCTTATTATGTTCATTCATGTTCAACTAGGAATAGTTTATGTTCATTTAAAAGTTTATGTAGTGACACAATTGAGAATGTCATTGAATCTAAAAATTAGTGCTACTCCTGGAAAACTAAGGCCCATGTTATACGGGCAGCAAAAACGCGGCGTATTTTACATCGCGTAGACGCCAAGCATACCGGGTAATGGACTTGCCTGTGTGCAACTTATACGAGCGTTTTAGCCGTCGCGTCGAGCCCTGTAAACTCAGCGACAGCGATTTTTACGCGTCCGGACCGGTAAAGCAAGACGCGGCAGCAATGACGCGAGTTGGTGTTATTCGGGCAGCTTTGTCGCGCAGTGTTTGTTATCATAAGAAAAGGTGAATCAAATGATGAATTTGGAAAACTATTTCAACCAAATTAATTGAAATTAATAAATATACTAATTTAGTAGTACTAGATTAAACAATTAATTTATTTTATTCTATATTTTCCAAAGTTTCTAACAGTATTTCTTTGGTACTATTTGTTTGCGTTTATCAGGAAAAAAGGAAATACAGTCCTATGTAAGTTGGAAACCCAACCGAAGCAAAATGCCTAGTACAATAGTTTGTATGTCATAATATTGAACGATTGATAATATGATTGGTTATTTAAATCAACCAATAACTCAAAAGCCCTTGGAGATATTGTTATGAAACTTGGTATAAACTCTAAGTTTATAGCTGTAAAAAGTGTCTGAAAATATGTTTATAGCTGGAAATATCTGACTCTTCAAATTTCAAAATATTGGCCATTTAAAATTAAAAATGTCAAAATTATCAGTCACATTTGTGTTAAAAGTTTTAAATGGCCGCCATTTAAAAATGTGATGTCAGATAAAAAATATTCTCGGATAATGTTTATAGCTATAAACTTAAAGTGTATACCAAGTTTCAGAAAAAAATCTCCAAGGGATTTTTAGTTATTGGTTATTAAAAAAATCGTCGATAATGGCTAAACTAAGACGAAATAAAAAAAATGTTATCCCACATTTTAGACTTATTTTTGCATGTAGAATCTGTATCTGCATAGTCCGCTACGAAACACCCAGACCGTCAAAACGACTATTTATAAAATATAACTTTAACTTTAGTATATTTACCTTTATTTACCCTTAACCCATTCATTAAACATTTGACCATAATTCTCTACAGAATATAATACAAATTTACTTTAAAGTGAATCTTTCCTCATTACAAAACAAACTTTGATTTCCCCCAAAAACAATGAATCCTCCAGCAGGTCTTTACAGTTAATGAAGCACCACACACAATTATTTTTATCATCTTACCTCAGTGTGATTACCAATCTTTCCGCTGGATGAATACTCTGTTTCATATTAGTACCACTCTTATGTATTTCATCACACACAATACCAAGCAGCTCATCAAATGAAGAAACAGACATTCTGTAGTAGTTGAAGAACTTGTCTTCATACTGCCTGTGTAACGCGAACGTGGTTTGAAATGTCCCAGTAGACAATCGGCTACTTAACACAGGGTGTGTACCCCAACGCCTCTCTCCCCTTTGGGTACCAGCAAGGTATGTTTCAAGTAAATGGTGAAAACCGATACAACCTATTCGCACTGCATCCATTTTTGGCACTGGAGCAGACTGCAACTACTGACAAGTGGAACTGACCCGCTATTCGGTGCGTTCGGCGACCTTCGGGCTCACTCGGTACCTGACGCGGCGTTTTTTCCGCTCGTATAACAGCTCCACCCACCGAACGTAGCGTCGACGACGCGGCGTTATTGACGCTCATATAACAGTTCCGTTTTTTATGTCCAGCATCAGCGTTTTATACGCCGCGTTTTTGCTGCCCGTATAACATGGGCCTAAGAATGTAAAGTCAATTCACACAGATCAGTGATGTGTCAGAGCCATCATGTTTCCATATCAGTAAAAAGTAATATTTTTTATGGATCTGAAAAGAGAAGGTTGTCACACTTCTGGCTCATGTCAGTTTTTCATGGACATGATTTTTTGTTTTTACAATGAATGACGAACAACCAATTGAATGTGTCAGGAAATATCCGATTTTATATGATTTTTTGAATTCTAAATAAATTTACAAATACTGAGACAGCACTATAGTGAGTGAATGTTCATCTCAGAATGAGGTCAGATGGCTCTGATACTAAACTGCCTCTTCACTGACACATCACTGATCTGTGATTAATCTCTTTCTCATCAACAAATTACCAACTTTTAATTTACGATAGAAATTGTTTTTCTCCAATTCATTAATTTAAAAATTGCTAACAGGAATTTGTTTTTCATTATTTACATTTTTAGAGTTGTTTAAATAATTGTAAAATGTTTTTCTTGCTTTCAGGTTTTGAAAACGAATCCAAGTAGCAAACAAATTTCAAAGTTTCGCAGTTTATGGTTAGAACTGTGCGGTTTATCTCTGGAACTTCCCAACTCTATATATATTGCTGTGATTAACATGTTCATAACTTCTTTTGTTGCTTTTGTCTTCTCCTGTTATGGTTGTGTTACAGATTTAATTGAACATAACGTTTCTAATATCATTCAATTCATCATACCATTAACGATATCTTTGTTAGCATTCAGTGGTTTTTGTGATGGAGCTTATAGAGTCAGAAAAAAGGTAAATATAAGGTCAACTGAATTAATTCTTACCTTCTCAGTGCTGTCAGTGGATTAGTACGGTATTAAATAGTATTTTTTTAAATGTGAATGTAAATCACTTTAGACGTGTTAAAAAATGTTTTAATTCAAATATTTCAAATTAAATTGCATTCTTTGCAGTTTTAATATTATTGAAATTTTAAAATATATTTTGTTCAGGTATTTCTTCATGGCGAAAATGTATAATTACTTGAAACCAAAACACAATTAAAACTCAATAAAAAAATCTTAAATAGAGTTAAATTGGAAGTTCAAGTTTGTTGAATAGTTTTGTACTGATCTTAGACATTCTTGTTTCAGTTAGGATGTGATGTAGTAGAAGCAGTTTTATTTTGCAAAATATTGGAATTGAAGGAAGACGTTCGTCAAGAGGTAAAGAACATCTATTTTATAAAGTGAATTGATACGTACTTGATAATGTAAATTTGTAGACAGTTATTAGTATTTCCGATATTGTTTAATCCACATACAAAATACATTACTTTTTAAAACGTAGCACATGTTTAAGGATTAACATAAACACAATTAATACTATTGTGAGAAACCCAATTAATATGAGCTTTTGTCTGCCCAAAACAATCTGTTAAATGTAGGTGTGACGCAAGTAGATCCTAGTAACTTAAATTTTAGTGGTTGAAAAAGTTGTAATGGTTATATGTAAGTTTTAACTAAGTGTAAATGAAAAAAATAATAAGAGTGAAAAGACAATGTCATTTGGATATAAAGTAGGATTTTCAGGGTAAATATAGTGGCAATGGATTCAGTTGACTTGGTATGTATAATCTTCCAGATTTTTATGAGCTTCTTACCTTATTTTATTTGTATTTTAATTTATGAAGTATTAAGTTTATAACTTAAGTACATAGTTTATAACTTGTTATAAGTTGAATATATAATACATATCGTATTTTGTATTGATTTTGCATTCACCTTTTTACTTGATTGAGAAGTTTCATGGTCACAGAATAATTTTAAAATTGTATAGTTTTGTTATGTATGCATTATTGTACATTGTGGTCTATATTTATGATATGAGTTTTTGATTTTAAATTTACTCGTAGTGTCTGTAAATTATAATTTATTTTGCATATTTATTGTTTTTTCACATCCCTTTAATTAGTACCTATTTGACTGACTTGTCTAATAGTAATGTAAAATGTGTCACACAGGTTAATAAAATAGAACTGAATTATTGTTTAAATAACTTTTAAAAAGACTTACGCATGAAATGAATCACAATATAGAATAAAATTGAAACAATTAGATATCGTACTAGAAGAAATTACAGATACGTGATAGTACATTTTACTTGAACATACATAAGTATTTCATTAAAAGTTGTGTTTAAAAAGTTGATTTCATTTAAATACTACAAACATTTGAATTACAAACTAGTCATATAAATTGTAATATCTTTTAACAAAAGCACTAAATGGTTAGTATGGATGGGTTGTCAATGTAAACAAAATAACTAAAACATTTATTACAGTGTGTTATTCTGGATGGGAAATTTCTAGTTAAAGAAAGATTAACTTTAATTAAAAGGTTTTAAACAACAAAAATGTAGATTTCATGGTTTCATGGCAATTGAAAATACTTTAAAAGTCATGAATTTATAGTAATTGCCAAATCATTTTATTTTTAACAGTTATTAAGACATTTTTATAGCTCGTTAGATTTAGCAAGGACTTTTCGATGCGCTGGAGGGAGGGAAGAATATAGGCAAGTGGGTTCGCCGACCCCTGGAGGGGAAGGGACTCCTTATCTCAGTTTTTGTCTGTCTGATGTCGGTAACGCTCGCGGACCTGTTTCTTGTTCATGATTAACGTTAAAAGAACTTATAACGATTAATAAATAACTATTTTAACAAAGAAATAAACATGAGTAATAATAAAAATTACATTTTGATACTATTTAAAGTATTGAGTAAACTAAATAAACTTATAACTTACTATTTAAAAAAGTACATAAGGAGGCCTACGTTTTTATTCATGTAAAAGTATCGGTAGTAGTGTATTAAAATTGTGTCTATTAATATTATGGGATGATTTGATATCATCTGATCCAATTATATAATTTAGTGGATATGAAAATCAGGTGACCTCAATAATTTAGTTAGTGCTGTAAACGAAAACTAGGCCTATGTTGTCATTTTTACTTCAGGAATGTTACTGAGAAAAATAGGTTATTTTGAAAATAAATATTAAATTAATTATTAATATTATTAATCACAGTGTGATAAAAAGTACCGTTTCGAAAAGCATCACTTTCGGTCTTGATGGTGATGAAATATACTATTTACTGAATGTCGAAAAAACACATTATGCACCTTAAAAACCGACAGTTAAGTTATAAAACTAGCATACCCACATAAAATGCTTCCATTAAACCTAATTATACAAATATAAACAACGCTAAATAACAATAATAAACAGCGACAGTTAAATTAAAAATTGATTTGTGCACGGACAATAATGTTATTGGAAACGCGTACAATTGCTTCAAGACCGAAGTGTTCCGTTCAAAGCTCGGTAATCGACTGAGCTTCTCTGATCCCCCACCACTCGAATTAACTCCGAGTTTACTGCGCATCTCGAGGTCACAGTCCTTGCTACAAATTCCGAGCTATATGTTTAGTTTGTTGGGATTGGGTGTTGGTGCCTTCTTCCCGCCCAATACTGACCCAACTCTCCCCCATTGTTACAATCTTTGTACTTTCATTTATATTTTAAAATTATCATTCTGAAACTTACAATTTCAAGTGCTTTAATTTATTTATTTCCATGTATTCTTCCTTATTTATTAAAGCCTTTGTTTTATAACTATTTAATTTATAATCATTTTCATAATTTTACATTGATCTATGTTAAAGGTAGACTTACTGCTTGACACTATTGAATTCAATCCTCCAGTCATCTCGCTGAGTGGGCTTTTTATTATTGGTAGACAAACACTTTTGGAGGTTAGTTAGATGGAAGTTGTACACATGGAAATATTAGCTATAAAACTTATTTTTGTAGTGCAGATAGCAAAGAGTGGTGTGGGTACTCACCAGACAACTCCCACTGGTTAACAAATAGCTTCATCACTAACATTTTCATCTGTAGATAAGTTTCTATATTGTATAGGTTTGTATTATTTGATTTATTCTTTCACCTTTGACAAAATACATTTCGTATGGCAAGCATCACTATGTTACAGGTCATTAAAATATTACGTAGATAATAATGTACATATAAGTTAAAACTAAAATATATAAAAAACAGTACTAAAAAAAAATAACTAGTGATGTTCATATTTAAATGTGACAACAATAATACTAATCATTCAACAAAACATCAACTTTTTCCTTTTTTACAACTTTATAAAACCAATTTTATATATTAAAATTACAAAATTTCAATAAAACCTACATTCATAAAATTATGATAACAAAATATGGAGATCGAGCTTTTTTTTGCAAAAAAAATATTTTTTACTTTTTGATGAGTCAGATGATAACCTTTTAGAGTTAAGGGATTCTCAATTATGTAATAACACCTACTCATCAGATGAATCTGATGATGACTTGGAAACCAAACTGTAGATAGTTGGCCTGCAGAAGGGTTTCAATAAAAACAGTCTTATTTGAAAACTTGGATACCTTTAAAAAAAACTATACAGATTTATTTTGGTGAGTAAAAATATGTTAAATTATTGATATATTATAGTGTTTCCCAATATAATACCTTTCAAATGTATATAGTATATATAAAAAAAAACACCTTCATCATTCAGTAGATGGCAGTCCCATGATCTCCTATATAGAATAAAAGATGCCCATGCTTTAAGTAGCTTAACATTTCCTTTTTAAATGTCTTTTCCTCTGTCACTGCCTTAAGTTTGAGTGGAATACAGTTGGCCCCAGAAACTGCTGGTGACTTTGAAGTTTGAGAAAGCCTGGGTTTTGGAATAGTTAAATTGTGTGTGTTCTCTTGTGTTGTACCTGGCTACGGTGTACTTTTGTGTGGAACTTCGAAAACATGACAACACTCGAAATATAAATTGTCGGAAAAGTTAAAACAACCAGCTTTTTGAAAAGAGGGCGGCAAGAATCTGTAAGCATCTTACCAAAGATAGCCCGAAGTGCTGACTTTAGAATTTTGAATACCTTTGACATTGATCTCGTTGAAGTATTTCCACACATAACGCCGAATTGAATATGACAGTGAAATATTCCATAATATGCCATTCAAAGAACAAGTAAAGAGCTTAATTCAAGCTTTTCAGATCATAAATCGAGGAGTTCAATTTTGTGGACAATGCACTTATATGACTACTAGAATTCAATTGTGAATCAGTTGAGAAATTTTACACTTTGTACTTCAATTAGTTGATAATTAGCTGTAAAGGCATCTACTGCGCTGCAATCTTTTCTGTTCTTTGCTGAGAATGAGATGTAATTTGTTTCTTCTAAATTTAGCATTAGGTTAAGTTTGGTAAATTACTCTAATGGTTAAACTAAAAATTATTTATGACAAACTTCAAAACACTTTGAACTTATTTATATCAGAAGTTGAGATACACTTGTCAAACTGTAAACTATCTTTTGATTTTAATTTTGTTACAAATTGATACCTTTTAATTAGATTTGTGTACCTAAATTATATTTATTTTCTTTATTGGTATACCGTACTCAACCAATGGATAAAACAACTCTAACTATTGTTTACAGGTAGCTTCCATTTCTACAACATACTTGGTGGTTTTGCTTCAATTTAAAATATCAGCAGAGTCAACTGGTGGTCTCAATGTAGAAAAAGTCAATTTAATATCAGCGTTTGGAAAAGGATAATTTGTACATAACTACATTGCACTATGAATTATTTCATCATGCCCTAGAAGTACTATTAGTAAAGATAGTTCTTTAAATATTTATACTTGGATTGTTAATAATTACAATTACCTTTTTACCGAATTTCAATAGGAAAGAAGACCTATTGCAGTGACCCTTACGGTGAGACCTAACGTCGGAAATAGTAAATGAGCACCGATCATGGTCCCAAGAACACGTTTTGGGGTGTCATTAAAAATTGTATTATGTATGTGCTTGCACTGTAGCGGCTACATTTGGTTGTCTAAGTCGTACGGACGAGTTTGTTAGCCAAAAAAATTCAACAACTGGAAGCACGTTTTTTGATTGGAAGTAACTATTTTTTTTAGATTTTTCATACTAGAATGAAACATGTTTGGGGTTTTATCTAAAAAAATAAATGCAGGATATTATTTTTCAAATTTTGTTTTTTCACACGACCTTAAAGCTTGCTTGGTTCTCCCAAAACGTGAAATACCATAAAAGTACCTGGTTCAAATCCACGTGGGGATTATACTCTGAGCACATCTTCTGATCCGAGGCTAACGGCCGAGTTTTTAAGCTGCAAGCGAAGTCCAGAGCAAACTCATAAAGCAAGTTTTTCCGCTGCGAGTGGAACGAAAGAGAGCGTGAGTCAAAGCTGGAGGCTAAGGTGCAAACAAATTCTACTAATATAGTTCGTACACACAGGCAGCTTTTTAGCACCTTTATGAGTAGATCAATTTCCCAAACTGTTCGTTGAAACCCTGAAACATGTAAATTTAATTTTGGAAATTCGACCAACTAACGTCAGCGGTTCAACTGTGTGGTTGAATTATTAAAATTATTATAACGGTATTATATTATTATATTTTTCAAATATATTACATAACACAAACTCGGACACATTTAAAAATAATAAATAGATAGGCCTACACGGTCGACTGTCGTGGTCGACTAGCCTCAAGGATGGTACACTTGTGACTATTTTCGAAGTGGTTTGATAATTAACGGGTGTTGTGTTTAAGTGTTAATTTGAAAGAAGAATCGACAAGCTAGAATTAATGAAGATCGTTCAACAGTAGCGCCAAAAAGGTAAATTTAATTATAATATATTTAAAACCTTTAAATCAGAAACTGTATGTAAAAATAATAACCTGTTTAAATCTCTTATGTAGTATGGTTGCCATATTTTGCTTTAAATAAAGATGATGTATTTACAAACAGGTACGTTGTTAAAGCTTCAAACTTTGTGTGTATTTTACCTGGTGGACAAATGCCAGAGATAAAAGAATCTGCTTGCATACTACTGAGTGTAAACAATTGGAGAGAAGGTCTAACTGAAGTGGCCCACTCCAACTAAACAAACACTTTTTTTTTAGAACTTGATGGTGTTAAAGTTGGTATCTTACTCCACCAACACCTAGAAACATCAAATCTGCACTGATGGGTCTCTATCATTTTCCAATTATGAAAAGGCCAGAGTGATAAGTGCACTTCAGCCATATGTGTCTGTATTTTTAACCTCCAAAGGCACTCCATTCAGATTATTTACCTGGTAGGCCTAATAAAACTATAGGTTTAGTAAAATCTAGCATCTTCCCAACCAGCCTAGAACTGGCATCCTCATCAAGGTCACAGAACATTTATTTCCAATGTCTAGCACTCCAGTAAGATTTCATCTTCTTACATAAAGATAAAAAAATATATATATATGCATTTGTATATTATTAACCAGACTTATTAACCTTAGATTACTGATGTCAAAATTTTGTCACGGGATTACTTAAGTATCGTAAATTTGACTACTAACAAATAATATTAATTTTTTTTACTGTACTAAAATAATATTGTAAATATTTTTTAAATTGTAATTGTATCCTAGCATATTTTAGGGCTATATTAAAAAAAAAAGAAAGTTATACATTGAACTATTCAATTTTAAAAAATAAAAAAGCAGACTACTTTTTATTTAAAAATAAAAAACAAACAATTTAAAAAAAATTAAAATCGTATACAATTTTTTTTATTATTATTTTTAAACACATACAGTAAATACATGAGTTGTACTACATTTTTTTAGTAAAATTTAAAAGTTATTTTATTTCTCTATGGGTTTGGTGTGTTAAGAGTTTGGAAACACTGTCACTTATGTATCGTCAAACTGACTATGCGAGCTCAAGAAAACGAGGATGCGAGCTACTTGTAACAGCGAAACTGTTCAACTGACATCTGGTGTTGAAGTGAGGAAGGTACTGGGAGTGGGGGTTGAAAACACGCACCTTTTTTGTCAGATTCTACGATTTTGCAAATGGAGCATCGTCATTTTGATGACACATAAGTAATCTAGGGTTAGTAAAATCTATCTTAATTACTAGGCTAATTAGTAATGGCAGGGTAGGGTCAGGGTAGGGTAGCTAATTATGCTGATAGGGTCAAAAATCTTGCTAACTATGAATATCAATATAAGCTGGGCAGACCATGCAAATATCACCCTGGCATGAACGCTTTTAAAAAAGTTAAAGATTTTTATCCCTATACTATGTCAGAGTGCATTTGATAATTAATTATTTCCGTACTTTAATTAATGTTCATGTCGTTACAACTAATATCTAACAACCTAACAGGCTGTTTCGTTGTATTATGGACTAGAATAGAGATGATCATATTTCCCAATATTACAAACTAATTTTAGTACTTATAGACACGATAAGATTATCTACTTTATTCCAAGGCACAGCACATTCACCAAATAGTTTCCTGTAACATATTCTAAGCTATGGAATTTGTTACCTAAAAGTATTACAAGCATCTTTGTTCGTATTCAGTTCAAGAAGGGCTTGAGGTTTTGGTTCTGTAGTTTAATTGAGGAGGCTGGGTGGTTTTGGGGAGACCACTTGGATAAATGGGAGCGTGAATGATTTTGCGCATTTGTGATAAGTTTATTTGTTTGTTATCATCTTCTTTTTTGAACCTTATTAGAATTTAATCAATAAACTTTTTTAAGTCTAGCAAAGACAAAATCGTCAATTACTGGCAAGCTCTGAACTTTTAATATTGGCTACTTTACATCATCACTGACAATAATTGATTCTTATACTCAAAGTATTATGAAATAATTGGTGTTGAAAAGTTTAATATCAATTAATTTTATTTATAGAATTTCTTTATTACAGTACCTACTAATAAAATAAATCTTCGGTATTACAAAAAACAAAAATTAATACAGGAAAATAATAAATTATGTATGTATATTGTGTTGTGAGAGTACCGCGGTACCTTCTTTTTTTAACATGCATTGATTTGTAGAAAATTAGGTATTTTTACACACTACCTGTGGGGCAGTGATGATTGGCGACGTGCTATCTCCCACCACAGCCACCACTACACACGACAGCCTCAAGTTTCAGGTTAAAGCCGCAAACATCATAAATTTGAAGGAATCATCTTACATCACACTGTGTGCAAAAACCTTCTACACCCATGTACAAAAGGATTAGAACGCAAACAACAGAAATAAATAGTGTGCATTTTGCTACATTTGTTGTTGCTTGCCCTTTTCAAACGATAAAACATTCAATCTTTCAAGTTCAATTAATGAGATTTTGGGATGAACTTTTTTTTTACTAAAAAGTTAGCATTGATTCCTTTCAAACTTATTTAACATTTAGATCTTCTTCTTTCAAATAATGCTTCGTACATTTCAATATATGCAATACCGTATTGAAAACATTAAACACCATGCATGATTGCCAAAACTTATATATCATTTGCTATCTTGTGCCAGAACCCCTATGACCATGTTCGAAATAATAGATTTTTCTTCTCAAAACTTGATTTGGAACAAAATTAGTCTGAAAGGTATCATGAAATCATTGTGTTCAGCTAATGTATTTGTTGAATAGGTAAAAAAATTAAATAAATAAATAATATTTATATCTAAAGTAAATTTAATACCGTACCTCTCTAGTTTATGATATGACCATAATTACGAGGGAGCAATAATATTTTAATTTTCTATTCATATTACAATAACAGGAATGTAACTTTTTTAATATGAATTGCAAAAATAAGGCAACACTAGGTAGAGGTGGTATAAGTCCATTGCCATAAGATATTTTTTTTTCTTAATGCTTCCTTAATGGCAGAACTCAGGAGGCATTTTACCTAGTGTTAAAATAATACAATCCCAATTATTTGAGTAGGCCTAAATTGTTAGTAGTAAAATAAACAACCTTCAAACATTAAATTTGATTATTTATTGTTTAGAAAACAGTAAAATAAGAGTTTTGAGGTTTCATGGCAGTATTAATAGTTAATCCAAAGGTAGGGCATAAGTTAGTTATAGACCTATGGAATTAATTATTATATTGTTTAACATCAAAATTACCTTAGTTATGAAGCTCAAAATGACAATGAAAAGAGGTCTTCTGGTTTATGGACAAGGAAAACGTTTTTTCTCATAAAAATACATTTAAATACTGCCGCTTAGCTAACAATACTTTACCACCTGACTAGCATTTTAGTAACTTTACAGGAGAGACAAAAACTGCATATTTTCAAGTACATCTAATATAATGCTATAGTATTTAAAAACAACATTTTGGAAAATGTTAACAACTATCGAAGATAGATAGGCATATGATTTTAACGAATTACAGACAGCCGGTATTATATCTGTAAATAATTATTGTGGTATTGCGGTATTGCCTTCATAGACTCTTAAGCCATTACACACCGAGCATAGCGTCCATCTGCCAACGTACGCTAGCTGTGTTGTAAAATATCGTTTCCCAGCTTATTAAAAGGAACAATTCACAATCACAACGACATTGCCGACGCACGCTGTGCCCGCTCCCGCTATATATCGCAAGCATAAAGCATACGCCTGGAAGCGATTTTTGTAAACATAGCTGCTATGTTTCTACCGACGCATGCGCACTAGCTTTTCTTTCTTCCTCTCCAGGCTTCAAGTCGACTTCCAAACAACGTTTTGTTTGTTTTGATTAAATTATATTTATATGGTAGTCTGGTAGTGTGAATTGCACATAGCGAGTATCAGTGAGCAGCGTTGTGTGAATGCCTTTAGTACTGTAGTTGGGCAGTTTTGTATAAAAGATCTGTAAATAGGCGGTATATTGTTTCTTGGCAATCTGCTTTGTGTACTTACGTGCACGGTATATAGAATACTAACGGTAGGGTTCACGAATGGATGCGCAGTAACTCGTGACGTCAACGGGACCCACTTTCTCATAAGCTCCATAAGCTTATCATGTAAAAATTGAAGAGCCTTATGTAAAAATGTAATAACTTTAAAAATATTTAACCGATTTTAATAAAATTTTAACCACACATAGAAAACATATCTTTAATAATAATATGAAAAAATCAGATTGTTACAACAAATTTTAATACCTTTACTGATTAGGCCTATAAAAATTACTTT
>JAGFPH010001624.1:127567-147671 GCA_018207615.1 Philaenus spumarius | reverse complement strand
CCTAAACCTATTGGAAAGTAAAATAGATTACAAATTATCTGAGAACTGTAGTCAAATTTATGAAATTAAAGAAGAATTGTTGGCAAAATTTGATGAAAAAATTGAGACTAAACTTATAGAATTTAAAAATCAAATCCTATTAAACCAAGATGAATTAGAAAAAGATATTAAGAAAACTTATCAGAAATTGGAGGACAAACTAACTAAACAGAATGACACAACTAAAGGGGAGATAAACAATTTAAAATTAAGCATAAATGAACAGGGAAAACAAATCAACAATTTAGATCAAACTTTCGACAATAAAATAGTAGAAATTGGAAAGAATTTGGACCAGGTTAATTTGAGGTTAAACGAAACCGAGGAAAATATTAAACAAAACAAAAATGTAAGTGGCAATCCACAAATATTATATGTAAGCTGTGAAAATAATAACAACGATACCAGTATACCTAAATTTGACGGAAAGTCCAACAACCCAATCGAATACTTAAAGCAAATAGAGAGGCATATTATTAAAATTGAAAATAGGAGAAGCATAGAAGGTAGAGAAAGTTTAAATATTAGGGAAATCATTGATTTGTCGATGGAAAACAATGCAGCAAGGTGGTGGCAAATAGTACGGGAAGAGATTGACAATATAGAAAGTTTTAAAGAAAGAGTGATTGAGAAATATTGGAACGATGAAGTACAAAACGGTATTAGGAACAGAATAGAGGTAGAAAAATATAGGCCAGATGGGAAGTTAAGTAGAGCAGAATACTTCATCGAGAAAGTAATAATTATGAGGAATCTTACACCTACACCTTCGGAAGACGAGATAGTTAAGAGACTTACGAGACACTTCGACGACAGAATTAGGGACGCTAGGCGAATACAAAACATAAACACGATTAGGGAAATGGAACGATTTCTAAATGAAGAAGATATTGAAGAGAGAAATGAACTGGTAAGGAAGTTTGAAGAGAATAGGAGAAAATTTAGGCAAACAGAAGTAGAAAATAAATTTAAAACGCCATTTAGGGAACAAAATAATCAATTTAACAGAAACAGAAATTTTACTGGATTTAACCATAACAACAATAGAAATAACTTGTATAGGCCACAACACAGAGAGAACAATTATGTAAATAGACCACAATTACAACAATATAGATACAGGGAATATCATAGGAAACCAAGGGAAAATAACCAACAGAGATTTCAAGATAGCCCACCCAGACCAAACATGGTACATATGAGAAAGTTTACTGATGTAAGAGAACCACAAACAAATAGGAATGTAAACATGATACAGGCACAAGAGAAGACACAGGAAGTTGTATGTGAAGCGACTCCTAATTTAAACTGTTAAGCACTGAAACATCCATTGGAATTATAAATAATATTAGGGAAAATAAATCAAAATTAAAAGATATTTCAGTGCAATCAAATAAAGGAATTTTGGAAGTTAATAAAGAAGAAAATTTAATAGAATCATTTAGGCCTAATTTTGAAAACAATATAATAATCACCACTGTGTTATGTGATAGAAAATTTTTGACTGAATGTGACCAGGAGGACAAGATAATTAGAAGAAGAGGGTATAACGAATTTAACCCAGAAATAAATATTAAAATAGGTGAAATAGATATAAAAGGTTTAATCGATTCAGGAAGTAATGCGACATGCATGCAAAAAGAATGGTTTATACAGAATAGAAACAGGTTAGGAAGATTTGAAGAGTTACCCTTAACAGGAATTAATATCATTACAGCAACAGGAAAGGTTAGCCGAAGGATTGAAAGTATAATAATGTTAAATGTTAGAATTGGAAAGATAATATATGAAATGCAGTGTTTAATAGTACCAGATTTATTAAGAGAAGTAATTATAGGCATGGACAGTATTGGTGAGTTAAAAATGAAGTTGGATTTCGACGAAAATAAAATAATAATTAATTATAATGATATGAATGAAGTAATAAGTATGGATAAGGAAAGAAACGATGGAATTAGATGTGAGTTGATTGGACAGAAAGAATATGATGCGATAGAATTAAACAGATATTATGATAGTGGCTACGAGGTAACAAATGAAATAAAGGACAACCTAATCACAGAGACAACCAGTCGGAATGAAATAAACCTATTTAAATGAAATACCACATGACACTACAGGGTACACCCCAAATGAGTTGCAGTTAAATATAAAAACACCTAGATTTTGGCATCACATTTTAAATTTTGGACTTTTGGAAGAAGAAAATATAAATTTAGAAATTAAAATTGAATTGGCAGGACAACGAATTAGAAGGAAAGGAAAAATTAGGAACCAACGTTACAACAACCAACATAAATTAGTAGAATTTGAGACAGGAGAAAAGGTGTTGCTAAAAGAAACTGGTTATTCACACCAAGTCAGAGGAGAAATGTCGAAACTATTCATGATTTATACTGGACCATACATAATCAAGGAGAAGATTGGGAAATCCACCTATATATTGGCATATATTGATAGACCAACAAAATTAAAAGGAATGTTCCACATTACCAGTATTAAGAAATATTATGAGAAAACTTCAGATAGGGAACTACATTAAAGTTAGATAAAAATATGTAAAGGGAGATTGCAGTAGGAAATTTAATTAAACAAAGTGTTGCTTAGATTTCTGATAATTATAATTAGTTAATTTTCAAAGTTGTATAATTGTAAAGTTTATGATGTTTATGTTCAGTAGTTTTAAGAAATGTTAATTGTTAATAAGAAATGTATATAAGTAGGCTTAGAGCAAAATGTTATGAAAAGAAATTTATAATTTATTAAAAATTTTCAATTTTATAAAAATTTTAAATTTGGAGGACAGTTATAACATTTTGACCCAGTTGAGTAAGAACAAACTAGTAAAAGATTAAAGGATCCTGGCAAACCAATTTAAAAGAATGTAAAACAATATTATTAAGATAGCCTAAATTTAACCTCAAAATTTCGATCTAGACAAAATTATTCAAAGGACAAATAAATTCACATCAGGAAACTAAATATATAATAAAATAACGATAAACACTCTTATTATTAATAAATATCACTTAACTTACCTTTTTTTTTTTTATATACAAACCAAATTTAATTTACAAGCAGACGTGAGCCTAAAATAAAATTCGAAATGTTTCACATTTCAAATTTTATTAGCGTATAAGTTTATTCATGTAATATAGATTGTAATAGAATTAGATTTCAAAATTGTGTATAGTTTATTAATTAAGCAAGGTGTTGTAAATAATTAGAAAGGTGTTTAAAATCAAACAAGTGAGGTTATTGGCGAATGTGCTGAAAGATACAAGTTGTGCTAATCCAGACGGTACATCGATTACATCCGTAGATGAATGTTGAACAGCTGGTCCTACGATTATATGCGCGAGTGAATAAAAACATTTATATATCCTACGATAAAGCAGATAATTATTTATTTCGATAAACTAAGACTTGTAAAAACAATATCAGTGTGAATATCAAATAAAAACATAAACATTTTCAACAGAAAACAAAATAAATAAATTTTCATATATTTTGTGTAAAAACACCGGCCACCAAAGTAATTAAGCAACAGAAACAATTGTTAGAGATTCTCATGACGGCACTGTTTTTTCAGAACCGGTATATTTGAACAAAATGGCTTTTCAGTTGTTATATAAGGCTTGGGAGCATTCAGATGTGCTTTGAGGATCAAAAATATAATTTAGCGTAAAAGTAATTAAAAATCTCAAGAAAAGCAAACATCAATCAAATATAACTACAGCCAAGATCAGAAAAGGATCTTAAACATTTCAAATAAAACTAATAATTGGTAAAGTACCATTTTAAACAAGAACTGATATAAGGTAATATCCAGCCAATTTCATTTAACCATCCATAAGAACAGTGACTTTATTTGCAGTGAAAACAATTATTCAAAATTCAATATAATCAAAGTAATTTCATAAACACCTTTAGGACTTAGAACATTTTAACATTTGTAGCATTAACTAGTTTTAGATATAATTATCCTGTATAGATTTAAGATTTTGTTACTGATTGTACATTTAATAGGCCAGGATTCCTTTAACCCGAGATTTAAGAGTCATAAAAATAAATTTAATAATCTTATAAATAAGTGCTCTACATATTAATACAGATAATTTTGTAAAAGTATAATTTGAAACTTAGCCTACTTGTTAAAGAATAAAGAACTATTTGTAATACAAAAGCCTAATTTCATTGGTCTTTTAAAGTAAGTGTTGATCTTAATATTACAGAAGATCTTAATATTACAGAATATATTATTATTCAAATCATATAAATATTATTATAATAAAAGAGAGAATAATAGAATCTACTTTTATAAATTGGCTTCCACAACTAGTGGGGCATTATTAAAAAGAGAATATATCATAATCTTATTATAATATATATTCAACAAATCCTAAACGGATGAAAGTTCTGTAATCTATCACAAAGTCTGAAACATTATATATTTCTTTAAAGTGAATGGTACAATAGAGCAATATAAACATTCTTTCCGCAAGATCACCCCGTACTAACCTTGAGTTAACCGGGCGGTGAGCGTTGCCAACGCGGATTGACGCGGGCGATATCAACGCCGAACAAAGTTATATGGAGCGCAGCTACCAGAGAGGCCACAGTAGAATAACTACTAGAAAGTAGTTATTTTTTATTTCAAAGTGATTATTGTGTGACACGATCGAGCCGAGTCGACACGGACGGAGTAGATTTTTTCCACGCTCTGACAGCATGCCGGATCGGGTCGATTCGGCTCAACTCCACGCGAGTTGGGTACAGATATAGCCACAGGTCAAAACCAGAAAGAAAGTTCGATCTCTTCGACTGTTCGTTCATGATAATTTTGCAATTCATGGTAGTTGTGGCAGTAGTTGTGATGAGGTAGAATGTGCGCGCATCCTTCCGACACATATCGGAACGGTGCGGGTCTGTTAGATTTATCCACTGCTACGGATTTCCGCGACGGACCGGGTCGGCTCGACTAAGCTCAGCTCATGTAAATATAGCTGAAGCTTGATACACGATTTGAAAGCACTGGGTGTGTACTCCACTCTAGCTCTCCTGATACACAATTCCTCATATGTTTCTATTATTTGTAAAACACTTAGACAGAATGACTGAATGGTTTCCATTTTGGAAGTGAAGAACGCAACATTGACAAAGCTTCAAAAACGCTGTGTATAACACGGGACCCACGTTACCAACGTCGCGCTTTCAACATCCCGTATAACTTGGGAATTTAACGCCAGGTTTTCAGCATTATCAACGCGGCGCTAATCAGCGCTCGCATACCGTCAACTCATGAACCAGACCGCCGAGACTCAAACATCACTGAAAGAAAATCATGATTGTGTAGTGTAAAAATTAGTTTAAAATACCATCAACATTACTAAAAAGACCTTCTGGGGAGGGACAGGTCCCGTTTGTCCACCCCCGTCGGTGCGCCACTGGAACTGGCATCCTCATCAAGGTCACAGAACATTTATTTCCAATGTCTAGCACTCCAGTAAGATTTCATCTTCTTACATAAAGATAAAAAAATATATATATATGCATTTGTATATTATTAACCAGACTTATTAACCTTAGATTACTGATGTCAAAATTTTGTCACGGGATTACTTATGTATCGTAAATTTGACTACTAACAAATAATATTTATTTTTTTTACTGTACAGTACTAAAATAATATTGTAAATATTTTTTAAATTGTAATTGTATCCTAGCATATTTTAGGGCTATATTAAAAAAAAAGAAAGTTATACATTGAACTATTCAATTTAAAAAAATAAAAAAGCAGACTACTTTTTATTTAAAAATAAAAAACAAACAATTTGAAAAAAAATTAAAATCGCATACAATTTTTTTTTTATTATTTTTAAACACATACAGTAAATACATGAGTTGTACTACATTTTTTTAGTAAAATTAAAAAGTTATTTTATTTCTCTATGGGTTTGGTGTGTTAAGAGTTTGGAAACACTGTCACTTATGTATCGTCAAACTGACTATGCGAGCTCAAGAAAACGAGGATGCGAGCTACTTGTAACAGCGAAACTGTTCAACTGACATCTGGTGTTGAAGTGAGGAAGGTACTGGGAGTGGGGGTTGAAAACATGCACCTTTTTTGTCAGATTCTATGATTTTGCAAATGGAGCATCGTCATTTTGACGACACATAAGTAATCTAGGGTTAGTAAAATCTATCTTACTAGGCTAATTAGTAATGGCAGGGTAGGGTCAGGGTAGGGTAGCTAATTATGCTGATAGGGTCAAAAATCTTGCTAACTATGAATATCAATATAAGCTGGGAAGACCATGCAAATATCACCCTGGCATGAACGCTTTTAAAAAAGTAAAAGATTTTTATCCCTATACTATGTCAGAGTGCATTTGATAATTAATTATTTCCGTACTTTAATTAATGTTCATGTCGTTACAACTAATATCTAACAACCTAACAGGCTGTTTCGTTGTATTATGGACTAGAATAGAGATGATCATATTTCCCAATATTACAAA
Source organism: Philaenus spumarius (assembly GCA_018207615.1). Taxonomy (NCBI): domain Eukaryota; kingdom Metazoa; phylum Arthropoda; class Insecta; order Hemiptera; family Aphrophoridae; genus Philaenus; species Philaenus spumarius. The sequence continues at coordinate 141,111 of JAGFPH010001624.1, read as the reverse complement.
CTAATTTTAGTACTTATAGACACGATAAGATTATCTACTTTATTCCAAGGCATAGCACATTCACCAAATAGTTTCCTGTAACATATTCTAAGCTATGGAATTTGTTACCTAAAAGTATTACAAGCATCTTTGTTCGTATTCAGTTCAAGAAGGGCTTGAGGTTTTGGTTCTGTAGTTTATTTGAGGAGGCTGGGTGGTTTTGGGGAGACCACTTGGATAAATGGGAGTGTGAATGATTTTTCGCATTTGTGATAAGTTTATTTGTTTGTTATCATCTTCTTTTTTGAACCTTATTAGAATTTAATCAATAAACTTTTTTAAGTCTAGCAAAGACAAAATCGTCAATTAGTGGCAAGCTCTGAACTTTTAATATTGGCTACTTTACATCATCACTGACAATAATTGATTCTTATACTCAAAGTATTATGAAATAATTGGTGTTGAAAAGTTTAATATCAATTAATTTTATTTATAGAATTTCTTTATTACAGTACCTACTAATAAAATAAATCTTCGGTATTACAAAAAACAAAAATTAATACAGGAAAATACTAAATTATGTATGTATATTGTGTTGTGAGAGTACCGGTACCTTCTTTTTTTAACATGCATTGATTTGTAGAAAATTAGGTATTTTTACACACTACCTGTGGGGCAGTGATGATTGGCGACGTGCTATCTCTCACCACAGCCACCACTACACACGACAGCCTCAAGTTTCAGGTTAAAGCCGCAAACATCATAAATTTGAAGGAATCATCTTACATCACACTGTGTGCAAAAACCTTCTACACCCATGTACAAAAGGATTAGAACGCAAACAACAGAAATAAATAGTGTGCATTTTGCTACATTTGTTGTTGCTTGCCCTTTTCAAACGATAAAACATTCAATCTTTCAAGTTCAATTAATGAGATTTTGGGATGAACTTTTTTTTAATAAAAAGTTAGCATTGATTCCTTTCAAACTTATTTAACATTTAGATCTTCTTCTTTCAAATAATGCTTCGTACATTTCAATATATGCAATATTGAAAACATTAAACACCATGCATGATTGCCAAAACTTATCATTTGCTATCTTGTGCCAGAACCCCTATGACCATGTTGGAAATTATAGATTTTTCTTCTCAAAACTTGATTTGGAACAAAATTAGTCTGAAAGGTATCATGAAATCATTGTGTTCAGCTAATGTATTTGTTGAATAGGTAAAAAAATTAAATAAATAATATTTACATCCAAAGTAAATTTAATACCGTACCTCTCTAGTTTATGATATGACCATAATTACGAGGGAGCAATAATTTTAATTTTCTATTCATATTACAACAGGAATGTAACTTTTTTAATATGAATTGCAAAAATAAGGCAACACTAGGTAAAGGTGGTATAAGTCCATTGCCATAAGATATTTTTTTTTCTTAATGCTTCCTTAATGGCAGAACTCAGGAGGCATTTTACCTAGTGTTAAAATAATACAATCCCAATTATTTGAGTAGGCCTAAATTGTTAGTAGTAAAATAAACAACCTTCAAACATTAAATTTGATTATTTATTGTTTAGAAAACAGTAAAATAAGAGTTTTGAGGTTTCATGGCAGTATTAATAGTTAATCCAAAGGTAGGGCATAAGTTAGTTATAGACCTATGGAATTAATTATTATATTGTTACACATCAAAATTACCTTAGTTATGAAGCTCAAAATGACAATGAAAAGAGGTTTTCTGGTTTATGGACAAGGAAAACGTTTTTTCTCATAAAAATACATTTAAATACTGCCGCTTAGCTAACAATACTTTACCACCTGACTAGCATTTTAGTAACTTTACAGGAGAGACAAAAACTGCATATTTTCAAGTACATCTAATATAATGCTATAGTATTTAATTTTAAACAACATTTTGGAAAATGTTAACAACTATCGAAGATAGATAGGCATATGATTTTAACGAATTACAGACAGCCGGTATTATATCTGTAAATAATTATTGTAGTATTGCGGTATTGCCTTCATAGACTCTTAAGCCATTACACACCGAGCATAGCGTCCATCTGCCAACATACGCTAGCTGTGTTGTAAAATATCGTTACCCAGCTTATTAAAAGGAACAATTCACAATCACAACGACATTGCCGACGCACGCTGTGCCCGCTCCCGCTATATATCGCAAGCATAAAGCATACGCCTGGAAGCGATTTTTGTAAACATAGCTGCTATGTTTCTACCGACGCATGCGCACTAGCTTTTCTTTCTTCCTCTCCAGGCTTCAAGTCGACTTCCAAACAACGTTTTGTTTGTTTTGATTAAATTATATTTATATGGTAGTCTGGTAGTGTGAATTGCACATAGCGAGTATCAGTGAGCAGCGTTGTGTGAATGCCTTTAGTACTGTAGTTGGGCAGTTTTGTATAAAAGATCTGTAAATAGGCGGTATATTGTTTCTTGGCAATCTGCTTTGTGTACTTACGTGCACGGTATATAGAATACTAACGGTAGGGTTCACGAATGGATGCGCAGTAACTCGTGACGTCAACGGGACCCACTTTCTCATAAGCTCCATAAGCTTATCATGTAAAAATTGAAGAGCCTTATGTAAAAATGTAATAACTTTAAAAATATTTAACCGATTTTAATAAAATTTTAACCACACATAGAAAACATATCTTTAATAATAATATGAAAAAATCAGATTGTTACAACAAATTTTAATACCTTTACTGATTAGGCCTATAAAAATTACTTTTCATCACTCCGTACCGAAAGTAGCTACTTTCGATGTCAGCTGGTAGCAACGAAAACGATCGTTTCCCAAGCTCTAATTTAGAGCAAGGGAAAAACGATCAGCTGATTTTCCCTTGCTCTAAATTTGTTTTCCCTTGCTCTCAATTAGTTTTCCATTTGCCCGCTACGCGCTCTGACGTCGCTTTGCCGTTTATTCTTACAATTTATATCAGCTGTTCTTATTGTTCAACAATGTTTATTATAGTAAATTTGTTATTATAAAAAAATGTTAATTGAGAAATATAATAGTTTGCATTTTACTGAGGTTTCTTCTTCAGCATTGTGTGTATTTTTGCGTCGTGATGAAAAGTACCGTTCATAACTTGTACCAAAAGTGATTTTCCGGCACTTGCTCCAATTATTCCCGTACTCGGCTTCGCCTCGTACGTGAAACTTGGGCGCGCACCGGAAAGTGCCACTTTCGGTACTAGTAATGAAATATACTATTCCCGTATCTTTATTCGGTGAAAAATTGTTTGTTCATGTCTTCAGTAAAATTTGAATAACTTTTAAAAATATTTAACCGATTTTAATAAAATTTGAAAAACATATAGAAAACATATCTATAATAACAATTTAAGAAAATCAGGTTGTTAGAACAAATTTTAATAAATAAATAAATGGAAACTTTGTGTACTGTTTCTTAAATCTTTAAAGATATTTAAAGATTTGTGAAACAGTAAAAAGTTTCATTTATTTATTTATAATGGAATTTCACCAAGAACCAACGGTCGTTAGTATAAATAGTTCAAATTTTAATAACTCTACTGATTAGGCCTATAAAAATTAATATTTCAAATTCGACAAATGGTGAACAATAGCTTTTTATTTTGAATTATTTGACATTTATTTTAATTGTGTATTGGGATAGGAATATAATAAGTTATAGAGAATTTTATTGTGAATCCAAATCTTTTTTAATATTTAAAATCGAATAAGTTATATATATCAAAAGATATATACATTTTTAAAATGTATTGTAAAATTTTGTTTACAAAGTATATACGTGTTCGATAGGTATCTAAAAATTTTATAATAATAATTTATAAATCAAATAACTTATCATATCTTGATGATTTTTCACAGAATGTGTATAATAATCTCTGATTACTTTACACATTAAACTCTGTATTAAACTCTAATTTTAGATTACTAGAATTTAATACTTATAGCTAGTAGTCTAGTGTTAATACTCGTACGTATTTAGTTTTTATTTTATTTTGTTTGCTGCATTATTTGAATCCAAATAAACAATGGACATGCAGTTGAATGACAATATTTAATTAACCTTAGATAACACACTTACAATCCTAATACACGTACACTAGCAAAACCTTCAATCGGGAAGTAAATGGATGAAATAGTGGACATGTAAAAGAGAAATGAAAATCAGTAGTTTATTATTGATTGCAGTCGTATTAGCAGAGTATATTATTATACACATTCTGTGAAAAAATCATCAAGATATGATAAATTATTTGATTTATAAATTATTATTATTAAATTTTTAGTACCTATCGAAAACGTAGTATATACTTTGTAAACAAAATTATACAATACATTTTAAAAATGTATATATCTTTTGATTTATATATCCGATTTTAAATATTAAAAAATATTTGGATTCACAAAAAAATTCACTATAACTTATTATATTCCTATCCCAATACACAATTAAAATAAATGTCAAATAATAAAAAATAAAAAAATATTGTTCACCATTTGTCGAATTTTAAATAGTAATTTTTATAGGCCCAATCAGTAAAGGTATTAAAATTCGTTCTAACAACCTGATTTTCTTAAATTGTTATTATAGATATGTTTTCTACATGTGGTTCAAATTTTATTAAAATCGGTTAAATATTTTTAAAGTTATTCAATTTTTACTGAAGACATGAACAAACAATTTTTCACCGAATAAAGTACCGGAAAGTAATTTTTATAGGCCTAATCAGTAAAGGTATTAAAATTTGTTGTAACAATCTGATTTTTTCATATTATTATTAAAGATATGTTTTCTATGTGTGGTTAAAATTTTATTAAAATCGGTTAAATATTTTAAAAGTTATTACATTTTTACATAAGGCTCTTCAATTTTTACATGATAAGCTTATGGAGCTTATGAGAAAGTGGGTCCCGTTGACGTCACGAGTTACTGCGCCTCCACTCGTGAACCCTACCGTTAGTATTCTATATACCGTGCTTACGTGGTTCTATTTTTTGTGACATGGTGCTGCTACCTCTTGGATTTTTTAAGTAAACATTGTATTAGTCGACGCGAAACATCCTCCAAAAGTCATTGGAACCAAAAAGTCAACAGCCTTAAAAATAACAAGCGGTATTGTTTGATGATAATATTATAATACCAGATGTTTTGCCTTGGTTTGTTTCTATAGCAACAAGAAAAAACAATAATTTAATTTGATAGTAGCAACATTTATTATTTATTGTGTCATGCCAATTTTAACCAAATTAACTGTTGTTTATTTTGTGTACAAATTGTTCTTCAAATTTATGTGATTTTAAATGAATGATTTACATAAAAGCAAACAATTAAGTTCATCTACATTTTTTGATACAGATTTTAAAAGTATTTTAGAAAGGGGAAAAGAAGAATTTGAAAAAAAAATGGAACAAAAACTACAACCATATCCAAACCCTTCAGATTTCAAACGGATTCGACCGTTGGGAAAGGGATCTTTTGGAACTGTGTTTCTTGCTAAAGACAGCAGTGGTGAATTAAAAGCTTTGAAAGTTTTAGAAAAGATGCAATTATTAAAAGCAGGTCAGATAGAGTACATGAAAAACGAATTGAACGTCCTCAAGGCAATAAATTACCCATTTGTAATATCACTTGAATGCTGGTTTCAAGATAAATGCTATGTTTCTTTTGTAACACCTTATGTATCAGGAGGTGAGCTATTCCTTCATCTTAGAATAGTCGGTCACTTTGAAGAGCGCGTTACCCAATTTTTCACCGCTCAAGTAGTTTTGGCTTTTGAGTACTTACACTTCATGGGAGTGATTTACAGAGATTTGAAACTTGAAAATATACTTCTAGACAATACAGGGTACGTAAAGTTAATAGATTTTGGATTTTCGAAAATTGTTAAAACAAGAACATATTCTTTATGCGGAACACCGGAATATTTAGCTCCTGAAATAATTCTTAACAAGGGTTACGGTACGTCAGTAGACTGGTGGACATTCGGAGTGTTGGTATTCGAGCTTACGGCAGGAGTATCGCCATTTCACAATAAGGAGCAGATAAAAATGTTTAAATCGATTTTGAATTCTAAATATTCGATACCAAAAACATTCAGTTCGGAACTGAAAGATCTTGTAAAAAAGTTGCTAACAAGAGATCTTTCCCACAGATATGGAAATCTAAAAAACGGAGTAGATGATATTAAAAATCACAAATGGTTTTCTGGTATTACTTGGATTGCTTTATTTAATAAGCAGTTGGAGCCTCCGTATACACCGAATAAGTTGCCCGAACCTAGATTTGACAAATCAGATATTTCAAGCAACGCTATCTCAACGGATGATAGTGTATTCAAAGAATTCTAATATCCTGTACAACAAACTGAAATCTAACTTTAGTAGACCAAAACAACCACATTTCATAGTATTGCTGTGGTTTGTTATTGTAAAAGAAAACAATTGTCGTGCAGGTATGATCAAACAGCTGTTGTTCTTACTGATAAGGTGCGGTTGGTAACCGTTTTGTTTTCTTCCTTGTGTCATTTGGGTTTGGGGCAATTTCAAAAATGTATCATTAAAGTGTCAAAGTGAAAAGTTTCGAATTGTCTAAATATTTTTTATTGTATACAGTTGGTAAAATAAATATTATTTAATTTAATAATAAATAATATTAAAGTTGTGGGTTAAATGAAATATTATAATTAATTGTGTGTACAGACTTTAAGTACGGTAATAAAAATATCATAAGTACTTAATACAATGCCATAGATATATATGTGCATCCATACAAATTTAGACTTAAAATATAGGTGATGCCATAAACTACGATTTCCGAAAATGTTTAAACAATTGCTTTTAGATTTTATCGTTATTCCAATTTTTCTTTAAAAACCAGATTAAACCCTCTTAACCCATTTTGGGGTGCCTAAAGGGCGTGGTTTTTTTACTTCATTGGTACAAAGGCTAAAGGAGCCTTTGTACCAAATTAAGTTTCTGGCATGACTGATTTTTTTGCGCTTTTTTTCATATTTTTCCCATAACATTAATTAAATCTAAAGCTCTAAAGATCATATAATATAGGGTTTTAAAAAAGTGAATTCTTAAGTTACAACTTTCATATTTAATGTACTTATAGGCTATTTAAAAAGTCCACCGTTTAAACACAAAAAAACTTTTTTGTATCCTTGCGATCCTCTTCTCCAAGCCCAAGACCCTTCTGGAGGGGCGAAATTAGTAGACTTTTTTCTACATTGTTTATGATAAAAAGAACCTGTAGGCAAAAATTTCACCTGGTTGTAATAATAGCCCAGTTAAATAAGACCTGGTAGTGAAAATAAATGTTGGAAAGCTGGAAATCGTTTTGATCGATTTATTTGACATCAAAGTGAAGTATCCTAGGTTTGCACCACCCCCCGCTGTGAGCTTCAAAGGAGGGGTCCAAAAAACCCCATCATTTTCTGCCTTTTTTCAGTTTTTTTGCTTTTAACTCCTAAAGTAAGCATATTACAGAAAATTTTACTCTTTTATAAATTAAAGAGCACTAAATCTTGCGTTGGTTGGTTACCCACAATGTTTAATTTGACCCAGAAATATAGACAAAATCAATGGTCAAAATATGATGATTTTTACCAACTTTGCTTAAAAAGTTACTATAAAGACTTTTAACCGTCCGTACCGTGGAATCGGCTGTTCTAAATGAAAAGACGTACTGAATGAAAGTTGTAGGACATCTTATTCTGCGTTCAGTAAGTACCTACCATTTCAAATTCGATCAAGTCTACAAATAGAAAATTACATTTTTCGACTGCAGTTCAGCAAAAAGGTATCTTCCAGTCACAAATCTACTCCACACTAATTAAGTTTAGAAATTTGTATTCTTAATTAAAAACTCATCAGCAAAATTTATAATAATAATTTTTAATAAAATTAAAGAAAACTATTTTAAATTGATGATACATTTAAATATGTTGTCAATGAAATATCGAAACAGGAATGTACAAATTTGGACATTTTCTATATGTATTATTGCATTTTGTATTTGCAAATAATAATAAGAAATAATATTTATATACAATTAAGTCAAAAATAAAGTCATTAATAAAGTTTTTGAAGTGGAAGGTTCACAAGGTCACTAGATAGTAAAGGTTGCCTTATTCGGGAAATATCAAAAAAAGTGGAGTGGGGATGTGACGTAATTGTATTAAAACTATATACATCTCCTATGGTAGCAGCTGTTTTTTTACTACAACGATGTCACTGGACAGAGGGGGGTTCGAGTTTGTTTACATGACTGTGAGGCAACCTTTACTATCTAGTGACCTTGAAAGGTTCATACAAAAAAAAAAAAACAAAAAAAAAATAGAGTCGACCGACATTGGTTCTTCTGGTATATAGAAGAATTTAAAAAACCTTACAGCAATGCTAACATTTCAAGCTCTAAAGTAACCATGACTTTATAAATGTTACTATTACAGAAAAACTCTTAACATTAACTATTGTGACATATATGTGGACAACAGAGATAATATGTGGTGGACAAGATCCACGTGCTCTTGACTAGTCTTCGCCCTTATGATCTTTAAAAATTATATTCTTTTCATAAAAAATAATTATATTATCACTCTAATTCGTGGCCGTCAAGATCATGTCGATTGCTATTCGCAACTGGCAACTGGTATTATTATCTCTGTTCGTAACTCGACAACTCGACTCATCGACTGGCGTGGTTCGCTTTTCATCTTTCCATTGTGTTTTGACTGTTACATGTTGTAACAATAATATTGCTGTTTTGTTCTGTGTTTTGGATAATAGGCTATAAATATATGTGTCGATCTGATGGTTCTTTATAATTTCTAGATATTTTTCGTCTCATTACATTTTACATTACGTAAAATGGCGGATGATTGTTTGGGTATTGAAACATGGAGAACTTGGGAAAAGCAAGGGAAGGCAGATTTGTAAGTATTTGATATGTTATTTGTACATTGGGAATAAAACCAATCTTTATTTGTAGCTTATAAGGTCGGAGGAAATGTATCATGGAGGTTGGACATCGAAGTAGGCACATTTGGCTAACTAATGTTAGGCCTATAATATTTCTAAGCAATTTTAATTGTCAAAGTTCAATGGTAGGCCTACTTTATTTAATATTTCAGAGCTTGTATTTTGCACAGTTTATTCACACAGCAATGTGTGTTGATAATCCATGCTCAACCCCTTCACATCGAACTAATAGGCCTAGGCCTAGGACTAACCACTAGTCTAGGTCTAACCTACTTGTCAGCAGACTTACCTTTTTATGAGTAAAGGGTATTAGTGTAGATAAGGTAGACCATGGAATTTAAAATATTTTGTCATTGTGAGACAGATTCTTAACCGAGTCTAAAAAGGCAAACCATAACAGTCGCAGATAAATAAATTATAGAAATTATGAGAGAAAGACAACACATAAAATGCAAGTTAAAGTTAAGTTATTTTGGTTAGATTTGAAAAAAAAACTTCACTGGTAGGCTTACCCCCAAAATGAATGAATTTTATTTATTGTTTGCATTTATTTTTGAAAAGGTTTTGGCGAAGTAGCCAATTGGAATAACTAGGCCTACCTACTCCTTCATTTTAGAACTTTAGGCTATTTTTTTATTCTTGTATTTCTGTTGGTGTACCTAAGGTTGTATAGTAAATGCGTGCCCTTCTTTCTTTCCTGACAAAAAAGTCTTGGGTTTATAGGCTATTCTATAAGGTGCCAAAGGTTTCATTATGAAAATTAATTTGTAAACTATAAGTAGCTTGATCAAATAAAAACCTGAACACAAAATCTCACAATAAATATGTTTACTAACCTCAATGTCGCCATCCTCAATGATGCATGGGCTATACAGTAACCAAACTATAAACTACTGTACTATAACTATAATTAGTATTCAGGTTTTATTTTATCTAGTTACTTTCTCACAAGTCAAGCTCATTAGTTATGTGTTTTATAAGTAGCTTACTTTGTGAAAATGAGAAGACTTTAGTTAGGCTACCTTAGAGAAGTTATTTTAGGCTAGGTTTTTATCTATTTTCATGAAAATGAATTTTATATTTCGTTTTTACGTATTTGTAACAAGTTTTTATGCCTAATGAATTTTGGGCGAAAGTATACATCCACATTCCAGCTAATATTTCTGTTATACAAAACAACTTAATTGATGTTAGAAACTTAGGCCTAGCCTATATATAACCTATGTTAACAATATGGAAACATAGCCTCTACTATGATTAGAGACTGCAAGTTAGAATTTCAGGCTATTTTTTTCAATGCTTTTATTTTCAAATCTGTAAGTTAGCAACCTAACCTTCAAATCAGCTGGAGCGTGGATACATGTATACAGTCGTGGTCATAGAAATTGCATCACCTGTGATTGTTATCTTTTTGATCCGTGGATTCATATGTATACAGTCATGGTCATAGAAATTGCATCACCTATGATTGTTATCTTTTTGATCCTAAATGTGTAAACAAATCCTAAATAAATGTATTGCAAAGCCTAAGAATAAAGATGAGCTGAAACAGGCAATCGAAAAAGTGTGGAATGAGGAGATTAGTGACAAAATCATAAAAAATTGAATCGACTCAATGCCAAACAGGATCGCCTCAGTTATCGTGCGGCTAATGGCGGTTCGACAAAATACTAGTTTATGTTAATATTTCAATAAATATGTTATTAATGTTTTTATACAATTTTTTCAAATAAATTCATGAGTATAGAGTATGTAAAAACCAATTGTTTTCTTAAATTCCTTGTTAACACTAAAAAAATGTATTTATCATTTTAGGAATATTTTTTATTTAGGTTTTAACCATTTTTCACGGCTCATAACAGACTCTTTTCCTGCAAAACATTTTAAAATTATGAAAAGGTAAGAACGACATTGGTTTAAGGAGATCCTTCAATATTTTTAAGTGATGCAATTTCTATGACCACGACTGTACTTTCGCCAGAATTTGTATATGTTATGAAAAAGAGATTTTAAGTTTGTTCAGGCTAGGTAGGGCCTATATTAGCTATATATTATGGCATAAATTTACTTTACGACCCTCAGCCGATATGTTTACAAACAACGATTTTTTTTTTTATGAAACAGAGTAGTGCTTCCAACCTAAGCACATTCTACTGTTAAAATACTTTAAGTTAGAACTTCAGGCTATTTATTTTGAATGTTTGCATATTCTTACAAAACAAATTAATTGACGTTAAACTAATTTAGGCTATATATGTTTACAAAGTGAAAACAAACTCCGACTAGAGATTAGACCAAAAGTTGGAACTTTATTTTTTATTTTGCATGTTAATTTATGAACCCTCAATGGTAAAAATCACATGGCATCAGATTGGGCAAACTTTGAGGCCATGCGAAACCAGCTCTGTCATCCGGCCCCTTGCGACCAATCCAGCCGTCGGCTACAATACCGTTTAACCAATCGCATTCTAAGTTAATACCAGTGAGGCGGCATACTATCTTGCTACCAAATAAAGTTCTGTGGTTAAGCTTGTTCAAATTGAGGAATGATACAATATGTAGTTGTAGCTCATAAGATAAGAAACACCATCTTTACATTCATTTTTTTTTTTTGCTACGGTATGTGATGAGAACTGTTAGTGTTGACTGAGACAGGCTCACAACTCTGTATTTCGGAGCACTGAAACATGTGCTGTGCCAACTGTTGTTGTGTGCTTGGGATTCGTATCTGCTTATTATGTGTAGAAAATGTTACAAATTAAACTTTCTTTCCATTTTGGTTTAAGTTATTATGACATAATCAAGTGTTGTATTTACTTGTATGTTACAGTTTAAAGCTTTGCAAAACCATAACAAAAGCAGCAGGCACCACCAGTCCAGTATTCTCTAAAAATGGAAGTAAGTGAAAAACATGAAACTATCAGTGCACTTGTATAGAATCATCTCAGATTCTACTAAATCTGTTTGAAAAGACTTGGATAAATTTATATTTTTCTAAAGAACATAGATTTAGATTAGTTTTTAGAACTAGTTAATTTTAGTACGGTAATAAAAAAAGAATCTCTTTGGGATTATGTAGGCATTTAGTTGCAGTGGCTGCCATTGTAGTCAGGGTTGTTAGTTTTAGCCTATACAATCAATGTGCAACTGAATTCAATGTTTGTATTTTGATGCATGTAGGCCTACTACTGTTTACTAAGATGAGATCGATTTGATATTGTTTTCATATTATCTAAACCTAAAACGTTAATTAATTAAATACCACAAAAGAGCCTTAAGCATGTTGCTTGATTATAAAATTTTAGAAAGGAATGATCTCAGGCCTAGGATGATTAACCCTCTTTGCGCTCGAAGAGCGTTTTTTTAAAGTTCCTCTGTAGTCACATGGCCACTGGGAGTGGAGGGCTACGCTATTTTCTGTATCAGCTTAAATTGTTTTTGCAGTATTGTTCCTCCCAGCTCGTATGGTCACTCAGAGTGCCCAATACCAAATCCCGCGAACACTCGTATGGTTACCGTGAGTAGACATAGCATTACGTATCTATGAAAACCTATTTCTTTTTACAAAATTATGTTAACTTTTTGTGTAAAGTGCTGGAATCTGTAGAAAAAATATTGAACTATGTGAACAACGCATGATTACTTTCCCTCTTTTCATAACAGCTGTGTTGAGCTCAATAATATAACCTCTATATTTTCACTCAGTGCTGTACTAGTCGTTTTTAGTGTCGTGATAAAGGTTGATAATTTTAAAATTATGAAAATGGATAATTTAAATTAATTAAGTTATAATAATTTAAGTTTGTACAGTTTTAAAACATTTTATATATTGTTTGTCATTTAAAAACATGACTAATGGTTATATATCCCATTTTGGGTTTCATATGTTATTTATATTAATATAAATATAACGTAATTATGAGGTTTAAAATATTAAGTGATACCGTGTTTTATATTTCAAATAAGTTATATTTGTCATTAAATAGAGCTTATTTATAAAATATTCATGTTTGTTCTAACCTACTTACCAACTTGACAAGTGAATTCAACAAAACAATTCTGAGCTGGTGATGCCGCCCAGTAAAAATGGTAGCCAAGTACATGCCGACGAAAGAGCGGCCACTCTCGGTTGGCCTGATACTACACACCTGATGTTGTTTACAGCCAGGAATTTATATCCATATGTAAACGTTACCCATTAAGTCATATAATTTTCACTGATGGTTCTCAACTGGACAATAGAGTCGGATGCGGATTTGTTCTGTCAGGTAACAGCTACACTTATGGATTACCGTCTTCCTCTTCTATACTTATAAAAGCCAAATACCATTGACTCATCACAGTTTCTCCAAAACCACGAGGCCTACAAACATGAAATTTGGCACTGTACTCTTTATAGGCTCTAGACGAGCACTAATAAAGTGTTTCCGAAAATTCAAAATTTTAGGGGGGGGTTTTGGAGGTCAAAGTTACTAAATCACGATTTCTCAAAACCTACCGAACGAATTGGAATGAAATTTGGTATGTAGCTTCCTCTAGGGCCATAGATGCT
>JAGFPH010001624.1:107493-127557 GCA_018207615.1 Philaenus spumarius | reverse complement strand
GTATGTAGCTTCCTCTAGGGCCATAGATGCTCGCTAAGAAAGGGTTTCAAAAAATTTGAAATTTTAGGGGAGGTTTGGAGTCAAAGCTACTACAAAAAACCATCGAACATATTGGAATGAAATTTGGTATGTAGCTTCCTCTACGGCCCTAGGTACTCGCTAAGAACGGGTTTTACAAAATTCAAAATTTTAGGGGGGTTTGGGGGGTCAAAGTTACTAAAAAGAAACACTGAACGGATTGGAATGAAATTTATTATGTAGCTTCCTCTAAGGCCCTAGGTGCTCGCTAAGAAAGGGTTTTTAAAAAAAAATCTAAATTTTAGGGGATGTTTCGTCAAAGTTACTAAAAATCCCCATAAGAAATACATAGTGTAATATAATTATTGATATACCGGTAATATATTTTTTGTTAATATACATTTAACTTTGATTTTTCTATCCGTGCAAAGCCGGGTCGGGCCAGCTAGTCTGTATATACAGCAGAACTTTTTGCAATACTCAAGGCACTCAATATTGTACTCACCAACACCGTAGCACCTTCTGGTATGTTCTGATTCAAGAAGTGCACTTGAGTCCATTCAAAATAATCTCGTAACCCTTTGGTTAAATATATTCTGTGCTCCATGCACAGACTTTGGCTACGAGACGTTGGGGTGTCTTTCTGCTGGGTTCCGGGTCACGCTTTGATACAGGGAAATATTAAAGCCCACCTAGCTGCTAAGGAAGCCACTACCTTACAGCCTAGCGTGAAAAGTATAATGTCATCTGACTATGTGTCCTCTTTGAAGCAAGCCTTGTTTAGACAGTGGGAAGAAGAGTGGGTAGCGGTACAAAATAATAAACTCTGACAGATAAAGTATACTGTTCGGCCATGGATATCTTCAAATAGCTAAAGCCGTCAAGAGGAAGTGGTGGTTTCTCATCTGCGCATTGGCCATTCTGTGTTAACTGTTAACGCACTGGTTTCTGATGCGTCATGGGGATCCGCCACGTTGTCCTTACTGCCTTAATCTCCTTTCCATCAAACCCATTCTTTTACAGGGTGTCTACCAACCGGGAAATAGCCGGGAATATGAATAAACCTTGAAAATTCCGGGAGAAAGCCGTGATTTTTATGTGTAACCGGGAATTTTATTCCTTCGCTTGAGTTATTTTCGTTTTGTAAACGCGATCGCGGGAGTTCGGCATGAGCAAGCACCGATTTCCTAAAATCGATTCCATTGATTCTTAGTGCGGTAATCGGTATCGAGAATCGATCGCAAAAGTCGATTCCAATTACAGTACCTCGATTCCAAACACAAACAAAACATTCGATGTGTACTGAATTATTAAACCATATAAATTTACGTGTATAATCCATTTTAAACATTGTAACATTTAAATTAGGGATGGGCCGATTCACGATACCACCGATACTTTGTATTTGATATCGGTAACAAGAATCTATAGCCGAAACTCGATACTGATAATGAGAGATAATCAGTTCAGTTCATATCATTGTCAGACTAGCCAGTTCTCCGTATTTTGAATGTAATCTCCAGTATTTGCAATCACATTCTCTGTATTTAAACTTAACCCCAATTAATCATTTAACAATAAAATATCAGTAGGAAAAAATGTAAAACTCTCTTACTTTGATGTACGTAGATATTTTCCCTAGTAAAATGTTTAGGCAATTGTTTCGTTTGTAAATGCATTCATGCGTATGCTTGGTTTTTTGTACACAGAAAGGTAAAGTAGGCTCAAGGTCAACCACTTATGGATTCTTTTCTTATCGTGTCTATTTATAGAATTAGGGTGAATACTGTGAAGAAAAGTTACAAATCTTATAGATCTGTAACAAAAGTATAATAATTCTATTTGTTTTTAGTTCGGGTAAAACATTTAGGACATTTTCGGGATTTACGTTACCCGGTATTTATGTTTTTTGTAGGAATCCCGACGAAGTGCCTTTGTTTTACTTATTATTCATTCCCGCAAATAGCGATATTTAATTCCACCTTTTCCTAATTTTACAAGTGTCATCTAAATAACCTTTTTGCGGACCTTAGCCATTGTAATTTAAAGTAAGTTTTAACGTCAGTATTTTATAGAAACAAGAACTAATTATTGCTCTCGGAAGTAGGGGTTTTTGCGAATGTACACTGTTGTGTATTGCGTTTTATAAAATTAGCGCTAATAATATTTGGACGTTGTATTCTTTTGCGGACATTTGCCATTGTAGTTTAAATAATATTTCAACAATGTTAGTTCATACAATTTTCATAAATTGTATTCAGGCATCGATTTTTTCGCGGACATACGCTGTTGTATATTAAATTGCGTTTTAATGCTGACGTTTTATAAAATGAGCGCTAATAAATAATATTCGGACGTCGTATTCTTTTGCGGACATTTTGTCACTATATTTTAAATAATATTTCAACAATGGTAATTCATACAATTTTCATAAATTGTGTTCGGGCATCAAATTTTGCGGACATACGCTGTTGTATACAAATTGCGTTTTAATGCTGACGTTTTATAAAATTAGCGCTAATAATATTCGGACGTCGTATTCTTTTGCGGACATATTGTCACTATATTTTAAATAATATTTCAACAATGGTAATTCATACAATTTCCATAGATTGTATTCGGGCATTGATTTTTCGCGGACATATGCTGTTGTATATTAAATTGCGTTTTAATGCTGACGTTTTAAAAAATTAGCGTTAATAATATTCGGACTTCGTATTCTTTTGGGGACATTTTGTCATTGTATTTTAAATAATATTTCAACAATTGTACTTCATACCGTACAATTTTCATAGATTGTATTCGGGCATTGATTTTTCGTGGACATACACTGTTTTCATATACTAAACAGCTTTCTTTTTATCCAATTATAAAAATAATCGTATGCAGCCTAGATATTTTTGGCTTACTCAAATACTGTTTAGCAAACAAATTTTATATTTTTATTAAATATGTGTTAAGGTTGGTGAATTACTCTTTATTTGTGTTATTTTATTATATTTGATGCTTTTATTTTAATTTTTACAAAGGCTTGGTAATTTAGTAAAATATTTTATTACAAGTTGTGTTTTCATATTTATTCCACAATTCCCATAGGCCTACTTGATTAAAATTTTGTAGCTTGTTTTTAGAAATTTTATATTTTTTATAACTGTTGAAATTTAATCACCAATGCACTTTATATTGTTATTTGTTTAACTTTTATTATTGTAAAAATAATAATATAAAGTGTATTGGTGATTTAATTTCAACAGTTATATGAATTAGGAGGCAATCACCATTTTGGTGATAGGTTAAAAGATTTTTGATAAATTTCAGTTCTCTAATAGTAACCCCTAGTCTATTTAACAACCCTCAAGTAATGAAGGTCAGTACAAACTTGTTTAAGAAAATTATCAATCTGAAATAAAATGCACAGTGCAAGAGTCTTCAAGAAGTATACATTGGTATGTCTTATAAAATTGTTCACTTATCTTAAAAATAATATATTTTAATAGAAACATGTGAATCCAAACCTTATGATCTTTGTCTTTTCTAACTTTCACGAAACAAGTTTTGGTTGAGGAATTTGTTGAAATTTGATGAAATGAGAGTACTTATTTTACTTACTCTCAGTTGACCACTTTAATATTAAATATATTAATATTTAATATTAGTTGAGCACCGAATGGCGTGTAATATGTAATATAAGGATAACCAGGAAAATCATTGAGAAACCTGGAAAAAACCTGGAAATAACCAGGAATTTCAAAAATCACTTTTGGTAGACACCCTGTTTTAGAGTGTGAAAAATTAAAACATGTTCTTAAAGAGGTTTTGCCTGCCAAATTGCATTCATAGGATGTTGGGTGATGACACCCAGACGATTAACCCTAGATTACTTATGTGTCGTCAAAATGATGATGCGCCATTTGAAAAATCGCAGTATCTGACAAAAGAGGTGCGTGTTCTCAATCCCCCTCCCAGTACCTTCCTCACCCCAACACCAGATGTCAGGTGCACAGTTTCGCTGTTACAAGTAGCTTGCATCCTTGTTTTCTTGAGTTGGCGAAGTCAGTTTAACGATACATAAGTGACAGTGTATCCAAACTCTTAATACACCAAACCCATAGAGAATTTTTTTTTCAATTTTACTAGGAAAATGTAGTACAAACATGTATTTACCAAAACTTTGTGTTAAAAAAAAAATAAAAATGTTTTTTATACGATTTTTTTAAAACTCTTGTTTTTTATTTTTAAATAAAAAGTAGTCTGATTTTTTATATATAAAAAAAGTAATAGTTTAATGTATAACTCTTTAAAAAAAATATATAGCCCTAAAAAATGCTAGGAAACAATTATAATTAAAAGAAATTATTACAAAATTATTTTAGTACAGTAAAAAAAATTAATATTTGTTAGTCAAATTTACTGTAGCCTATATACAGTAGTGCTTACAAGAAACTATACTCTTTAATCACAGTACCGCCATAGGTAGCTCACGGAATCTACTTCCAGTCTTATCTCAGTCTTTGGTGGGGAAATTATGAATTCGGAACAGACTGTATGTAGTTGGGTGAGATTTTATTTTCATATTAATTACAGTAGAGGTTTTCTATACCTGTTGATAAGTCCTTATTTTCCTTGCACTATATTGTAAATTTACTGTTCACCAGCTCACTTTACAAATAAGAATACAGTAAACATATCAGTTTTATGTAAACAGTAGATTTTACAAGTAAGAATAAACATATCACTTTTATGTAAACAGCTGATTGATTTTGTCACTGGAAATGTAGCAGAAAAATCAAACAAGTTTTGATTAAAAAGTATGTTACTTTTTCGGTGTATTGTAATGAAAAATATCGTACGTAACTAGCCCAGTAGGTTTTTCCGTGCTTGCCTGTTTGCACGGTTTGTCACTCGGCTTTGTCTTGGGAACTATTATGCTCGCATGGAAAACCCCTATTTACTGGGCTTGTAACGTAATATACTATTACAGTACATTTCCGCATTTGGATAACTGCCGTTCGGATAATCGACACTCTACTGTAAACATTAACAACACCATAAATACATACTTTTCAAATATACATCATAGGCCAACAAACTGAAAATTTGAAAAAGATATTGTCTGGCTAATACGTTTTGTATATTTATTACAGACATTTCCAGAATGTTGTACGAGTTATTGTGGCATGGGATTAAAGGACCACTTAAGAAAGATACTGTGATTGTCACGCTTGCTGAAGTTGTTGTAAGTATAAGCTAAGCTAAACGAAGGAAAACAGTAAAATCATGATGTTTGACTGGGTGAAGTGTAATTAAGTTAAATTGAGGCAGTTTTTATGAGCTTAATCAATGGAAGATAGTAAAGTTTACTTCACTTGTTTGCCACACAGCCAATGGATTAAGTGTCTGCAAATAAATACAGTTTGATGTATAATTTACAAATAAAAATACAATGCATAAATTGTATAATTTAAAGGGGTAAAATTTAAAATATAACTTGCTTATAACTTATTACATTGCAGCATTACAATTATTTCCTTTATATAATAATAATATAATATTGTGTATATAATTACTAGTTGTAAGATTGTATGCAAGAATCATGTGACCCAAACCAGTAAGCCGAGAGAAAGAGATTTATAAAATAATTTGGGAGTCTGCAAGATTTACTTTTTGAATGCGAGACGAGAACGGGATGTTGTTTAATACAAATTATCGAGATTGAGAAAATGATGAGAGTTGAGGCTTAGGAACAAGCGAGAAACTATCAAGATCGAGAATTGCGTTTTAGGAACAAGAATTAACCAAAATTTTAAACTTGAGTTAAGAACAAGAAATATTAAATACTTTTTTACACCATTAAAAGAAATATAATGTGTATAGCGATAATTATTAATAAGTTAGCCTAACTTTTTTTTTTATTTGCTATTGCTACTAAGTTTATGAAAGATATTACAAATACAATGTATCTCATAGATGTGTACTTTAACAGATGACTAATTAATATAATTATATTTATTTTTAGTTAAATTACTAAAAACCTAAGGTTATATAAAACTTAACCTATACTATGCTAAGTTATTTCTCTTTAGTGTCAAGGTAATTTAAATAAAATATTGTTATATCCTAATCACTTCCCTGTTGAGTTGTTTGGAAAACTTCTGTTTATCTTTTTTTTATTCTATTGTAACTTTTTAAGTTTTATAAAAAGACTAAAATGTATCGAGAAATTTATAGGGGTCAAGAAAAGTACAGCCAAGAAACGAATTTCATTCTTGACAACAAGATCGAGATGATATTTAGTTGTTTCTCGTTACTATTGTTGGGTTTATGTCAGTATTGTTTGAACTACAGTCAAACCTGGAAAATTCGAACTTCTATAATTCGATATTTTTGATAATTTGAATTTTGTGTCCGGTCTCTAGAATTCTACATTAAAACTATGGTAAAAAATCGTGTTTAATTTGAATTTTATTTTAGATAGTTCGAATTTTTGGTACGATTGATCTTATATAACAATAAGGTATTGACTTGTTAAAGGCGTAAATTAAGTGCGGGAACATATCTGCTAGCGTCAGTTCTATACACCGTTGATCGGCTTGGAGAAAAGCGACGAGGAGACGAACGCTCAAACTGAACTCGTATCACATGTAGACGGGGAAAATGCTCTTGACCTCGCCTTGTGTAGGTTTACACCATACGTTTTTCCTTCCGTTGTGTTACGATTCTGTTTTCTTCTAAAAACTGTAGGGAAGGGATAGTATGTTCAAACTGTCCGTTTTGTCATCCCGCAGTCTGTCCGTTAGTACCGCATCGTTTTGAAAAAAAGTTGAGAAAAAAATAAAATTCGTTCGAGATAACGAAAACGGAGGAGAAAAACGGATGAACGCAATGGGCAGGTGGCAACAACACTACTAGTGCCTAGCTGTTGTATCTAATCCTTCCTTCTTTCTGACGGATCCGGTATCCTTTTCTCCGGATGCTTGTTGCGGTAAATTCCTTCCCACAAAATGGATGGAAAACGTGAAGGAAACAAAACCAGCTTTCATTCCAATTTGGTTTCAGGCATTTTAATCAAGCTTAGGCTCTATTTAACTAATTTGCATAATAATAAATGCACTTTTTTCACAAACGTTTTTTTAATTTCCCCTGTTTTTATGTTTAAAAAAATCGGTATTTTTCTCAACCCTGTTTGGAACAGCGGGACTCTACTGTGCTGTATATTGTACATGTATAGTATTTTGTAAAATAAAATTTGTGGGTTAAATCTTTGATTGTGGAGTTAATTTTTTTTATATTACAGTACTGTACATGTTTTTACCTCTTCTTTTTGGATAATTCGAATTTCTTTCCTGGTCCCTTCAACTTTGAATTGTCCAAGTTTGACTGTATTATAGGATTAAGCTGTTATTATTGTAATGACGTTGCTAAGCACTTGTGGTGTTTCTGCAATAAATAAATGAAAACTGCTGGAGAGTTTTGAGATTTTGCACAAGCCTAAAATAATTGTGTATCTTTGAATATATATAAAATAACCTACTTAAATGTGTAATATAAATAAATATGTATTATTGCAATCCATATAAGAAAAATTAATCTAAATTAAATTAATATAATTTGTAACCAATCTTATTGAATTATTAGACACATGACCCGAGACACATGTCCCGAGGCACATGACCCAAGGCACATTATTAAAAAATAATCTTTTGTATAGTAGGCTATTTAATATGTATTTTGAATACATAACAAAACAACTTAATCTATATACAAAATATGTTTTAAGAAAATGATTGTTCGCCTCAAAATTGCATTTTAGTATGTAATGCTATAGAAAGAACATTAAAGCGGAAAGTTGTGTTCAGTAAAACATTGTTTTATGATGGTTTGATATTGTTACAGAATTACCATAAAGATATGGCATCGATTGTCCTAGACGTTGTAAATGTTATTGATGCAGAAACATCAATGCTGGATCCATCTAGCGATGAACGGTCTTCACTGGGTTACATTATTAAAGAGTCTGAGAAGGTAACTTTATTGTTAATTTATTGCTGCTTTAGTAATCATTGGTTTTAACAGTTCTTAACTCATTATAGTTTTTTTAATTAACAACCAGGCCTACTATTCTGAAATCAATTGCAGTATATCACGGAGAGATTATTAGGTTGTAAATTTTATTGGTGATGGCCAGAGACGCAGCTCTACAACACCTCTTGTGGATTTCGTATGGCCGTGAGAGGGGTTGTGGGAACACGTGCTGCTTAATGAATACAGGGCTGAAGTAGGGTCTTGCGGGACAATGTGCCAGGCATCTCACTTGAAGTAGATTCCCACTCATGAGAAAGTGACGATCTGTCCTATATCTAAATGCTCGAGGATTTATTGTGGGCTGATCTCACAAAAAATATCAAAGATCGTGTGATTCCAGTGGATAAACCAATGATGCTCAACCAGGCTTTCTAAGAGAGCAAATATACTTTAGTCCAAGTTCAGAAACTAAACAAATAGATAATTATTTCATTCACTTTTTTTCTACAAATATTTAGTTTTACTGGAATTGATTTTGTTATCAACACCATAAATGTTCTTTGCTTTCTTCTATTTTCAACAATATTTTTTTTGTTTAATCAATTATTATCTTTCATAGTTATAAAATTCTTTTTATTCTTTGAAAGTTATCAGAAGTTTTGATATATATTTTGTTTTTTTAATACCATTAATTTGTTATTATATTGTGTACAATAAATTGAAAAGTTTTGTGCTGAGACGGTTTTGGGCAGATAGGTTTTTGTAAATCTGGTCCTGACCGAATTACAACAAAGTGTATTTTGATGTTGAGTACATTTTTTGAAATTAAAATAATCATTCATAATTCTCATTTTTCTCTCGTAAGATCCAGACATAATTAGTAAAAAGAGCAAAATAGAATTTTTAATTTGGATGGAAGGGAATTTGGATAATGTAATACAATGAACCGGGCTAGTAGTAATGAAAATGAAGGGAGGTGTCCATAATGTGGGTCCTCTCAAACCTCTTCAAAGCTCATTGAAATATAGGGAGGGGAGCATTAACCATAGAAAATAGATCTACAGGGTCAAAATTCTCACAAAACAACAAAATATTGCTAAAAATTTCCGAGTTAGAAAAAAAAGTTTAAAAAGCTTTGTTTGGAAACTATTTGATCTATAAGACAGTTCTGGTCTGAAATTGGAGCAAATTTAATCTACTCTGAAAACATTTGAAAAAGTTACTATCGTAAAACTTGTCTTTCAGGGTTAAAATCATAAACAAACTGAAGAAAGGTCAAGAATTTATTTTTAACAATGTTGCGTTTGGTGCTCCAAGTTGAAAAATAGGACCAACATCATAAACAAGTCTACCACTGATCTTACACAAGGTCTGATGAATATGGTACTGGAGTATTGCTGCTGGGGGAAAGTACAGAAGCTATTAGCAGAATCTTTCTTTATACCGATGGGTTTAAATCTACCACGTCTTTCATGCAAGATATTTTTCTAAATCAAAAGTTAATTTAAATAACATATAACTGCTCCTTATCTTGCTGCTAGTCATTAGCAAGGAATGTACATTGACTTTAAGATTTACAAAAAAAGTTTTTTTTAAGATAAGACCATACAAAAACATTACTTTGATGATGTATATCCGTAACTTTCATAAGCAAATGCAGTTTTTAAAGTGTCATAAACACAGTTTATGCAGTTTATACAACACAGTTTAAAAATCAATAAATTTTTTAATCAAGAAATATATTAATTTTTTTTATTAACAAGATTAAAATTCATGGTATTGAGTTTTTTTTGCTTTCAAACCCCTAACCTTTCAATTGCGGAGTCAAATTGACGTAAGATAGAGCTTATGTTAAAAACGAGCAGAAAATAACAAACATTCATTACTTTTTATATTAAAAAAATAATACACTAGTACAGACTGAGTTGTACTCACTAAATTCTTAATAGAAATCCATGAATATAAGACCTGCCGTGAGCCCAAGAACAAAATTATCAATGTCGAGTAGAGAATCGACAGAAATAAACAAAGCCTACCATTCTTATCAGGACAGTCAGGAGAATTTGTTTGTCTTAATGAGCTAAAACAAAAATATTCGTTGTATGCACACTTCTAAGATTGTATTTTAAAATGTGTTTTTGGGCCTATTTTTCATACAGCGTTGTAAAAACATACAATAATGCATGATGTAAATTATATAAGTCACTGTGTTTAAGTGATTTTATTACACAGCATTAAAAAATAGCGCATAAAATACTGTTTGATTCATAATTTAATTGCCTGTTTATTTTTCAGATTTTGACTGAGAAATTGCTCAAGGAACGTTTAGAGATTGATACTCTACAAGATTTCAAGATACTTAACAACAGGAATTTTTATACAAAATTTATTAAAGTGAAAACAAAATTATAGTGAGTTATTTAAACATGTTTTTGATGTAAATATTAAATTTAGATTATAGTGCAAAGAAATGTGGGCGTGATTCAGCAGTTAGGTTTTAAGATTCAAGGTGTGATAAAAAAATACGTTGAATAATTTTATTACAAACAAAGTGATAAGCTTACATAGAATTTGAATTAATCTCCTTCAAAGTACTGTTCTTGACTAGCGATGCACTTGTCTTGGACGTTAAATCCATGACTGGAAGCATTTGCAAGGGCTTCTTTCGGAAGGGCTTTCAGCTGCTGGGTCGTGGCCATCTTAATGTCGAGAATGGTGTCAAAGCATTTTCCTTTTAGCACATTTTTTATTTTTGGAAGGAAGTCGTATGGTGCTAAATCTGATGAGTAAGGCAAGGCGGATATGGAGACAGGGATACTTTTCCGGCCAAGAACTAGCGAATCAAAAGCTACTTGTGGCACAACGAATTGTCACGATGAAGAATGAAACCATTGCCCTATTTTTCTGGTCTTTTTCTTTTCACATTGTTTCACAATTGTTCCAGTCCCCACTTTACAGAGTTTACAGTTGTTCCCCTTGGAAAGAACTCTGACTATGCCCTCACTATCATAAAAAACAATGAGCATGACCTTGATGTTCAACTTGGACTGATGTGCCTTTTTAGGGCGAAAGGCGTTACTGCTTTTCATTACTGCATTTGTGCTTTTAAATCTCTAATACCACTTGTAATCCGTCTTCAACGTAACCACATTATCGCCATACGCTGGTTTTAATATTTTATGAGTTTCTTTGGGACGGTTTTGCAACTCGAAACAAAACTTAATGTTAATGTGTTGTTTCAAATCCATGATTTCACATCCACGCCAGACACAGTAAACACGACCTCAGTCTAACAGCTCTGAAAGCTGACTGACAAACTTGACACTGCCTGTCTCAACAGATCAGGCTATCGGATATATTAGGTCAAATGGGTGTAGCGTCAGCAGTTGTTCCTATAAAAATTCTTTCTCCGTATTTTTTGATCACACCTTGTAAATTTTTCTGAAAACGTAATTTTGTATTACTGTAGTTATAAATGATATAAAAAATAATTTGTACATATTGCATTGTGTTAAGACTAAACTAGTTATTTACAGGGTGTTTTATTTACAGGGTGTTGGCACAGCTTCAGGAGATGATAGGGGACCTAAAACAAACAAAATTGTTCATGTGTACATTGGTGCAGAAAAGCTTTGTTTTTTAAGATATGCACCATTTTGTTTTGTATAAAATAATTTATATCTAAAGAAATGTTTGACCGATTGAGTTAAAATTTAGCATGAAGCTTAACCTAACAATGATCTATTTCAAGAAAAATAAGCGATTCAGTACAGTCTCGTTTGTCCGACCTTCGCTCATCCGACATTCCGTGTTATCCGACGTCTTCAAATAAAAATAAAAAATAAATAGAAAAGGCAAAAAATTAAAAAGTCTATGATAAAATGAGATGCAAGTGTCTATTTTGTGTTGTCGCCGATTGTACTTCGTCCAATAGTTTAAGCTACAGGCTGTACAATACTATAGCTGCGTGCGTCGTCTAGCTCTAGCGATTGTCTCGCGAGTAATTTAGGCCTGTATTACACAATAAGATTTCTTCGAGAACCTTTGACAAAAGAAATTTGACATGTGCCAACTTTGATAAAAGATTACATATTGCGCTATCAAATATTGCATCAAAGATCTTTGACAAAGAAATTTGATAGTGTAATACAGACCTTAACTCCCCTCATTTGACAAACTTCAGTGTTGTGCTCGGTTTACTAACTGTGTCCTTCTGTTTTGTGGAGTGTTCATTGCCATTGTGAATTTAGTTACCATTTTTATCGTTATTGTTATTCATCTATATTGCTACGTATTGTTGGTCGCTTTAATATTTAACACTAGGCCTACGGATAAAAATGTTATCGTTTTAATACTGTACATTGAACACTACTGTTACGTATTTTTATTGTTTTAATATTGAACACTAGTATTACGTATCCTATTGTTATCGTTTTTATATTGAACACTACTGTAATTTGTGAATTACGCCATCGTAATACAAGAAAGGAAAAGAAAGACCGTCGTTATTCGACATCGCAGCAGTCGGATAAGCGAGACTCTACTGTATATCTAATCATGCTTTTCAAAATAATTTTAAACCTAAATTATTAAAAACCATACATTTTGACAAAAAAATTCAAGATGGCTTTTTTGTAGCCCTTTTAATTCCCTATCGAATGGTGTAAGTGTCAAAACAATCACATGAAGGATTATAGTTAAGTTAAAAGATAATAACTGCATATGTACATACAATACTGTTGTGTTTACTGTGTTAATATGGGATGCGGGGTTGAACAGACCAATTATTGCACATAACTTAACTATTATAGATATTTATAACACACAGATATTTAATGTATCAGTTCACTATTGATTAACAAACCTGCACACTTACTTCATGTGCAATATATTCATTTTAATTTTTTGTACATAATTGTACTTATTGTTTAGTTGGGTAATTCTTCTTCTTTTCAATACCCAATGTATCATTTTACGCTTTATAAAAAGACTAAATATAAAACTCAAGTTTTTAAAAACGTATTGAGAAATTTGTGTCACAAACGGAAAAAGTACAACCAAGAAATGAATATTATGGACGTGATCAAGACGATATTGAGTTATTTCTTGATACATAACTACTTAGAAAGGGCGATAAGGAACATGTTTTTCATTCCTCAAAGGAAAGCCAATAATAATAATTAAAAAATGTTTCGGGTTTAAAAAGAAACTTTGGAAATTATTGTCTAAATATATACACATTTCTTTCAGTCGATAGTTAAGAATAACCACATGTTTGTTTGTTTTGTGTAGTTATAAACAACGCAAGTTCAACCTATTGAGAGAAGAATCTGAAGGATATGCTAAACTAATTACTGAACTGAATCAAGAAATATCAGGAAGTGTAACAAATGCATATATCTTGGAAGCTATCAAGTCACTAATTGGTGAGTTATACACACGGCAGTGACTTCTTGTATAGGCTCACTTGTTTTTCACAATCAATTTTCTTTAGAATGGATAAAAGGGTATTACAATGAAGTTGGCTTAGTTCTAAAACAAGCTAACTCACATTCGTTTCAGTATCAGAACTCATATATATTTTACTATCTGGGGGGGGGGGGGGGGGGGAATTTTTTCCCCCCCTAATAAAATATTTTGTGATACTATGAATGTGGGGTGGGATATTGTTTGTTGATATGATGTTTTCTAGATATTCCCTAAAATGTTGCTGAAAAAAATATTCCACCAACTTTCTATTTCCAAAAGTACTAAAACAAGGATGAAAGTACAGCTTCAGAAACATTACACAGTATTCGCCCGACGATAAAAACTCGTCACGTTCGTCCAAAGACTGCTTTAAAGAAACAAGATTTGTGATACAATCCAAATAACAAAGTGTACTCCCGGTTGTTGGATTTTTCGACTAACGAATTTGCCTGATCAACTTAGAAAACCAACATGTGTACTAAATCAGAAGTAAAATTTTGTTGTTAAAGTGTGAACACATATACAGTTGAACTTGGTCTCGGCTAATGTGTCATCTCGGACATAGCGTCATTTTTTTTAGGGTCAAATCGTTATCTTTTACATTATTTTAATCCCCCATAAATCTACAAAATATCAATGTCAAACTTAGAAATCAGTTTTCTTAGAACTCGAAAAATATTAGAATTCCCTCTTTCCATTGGATGTAGAATTCCTATTTTCTCTCTCCTCAGAAACAAACTACGTATTTTTTTCACACGTAAAATTTAATCTCTAGCAAGTCCCATCAAAGTCAGTAGAGGGGGAGGGGTTCCACTATAGCAACACTGCTAACTCCCCCACCCCTCCTAAGGAACAATTCACACGCTATGCGGTGTCAGTTGTGTGCTGTGTGTAACTAAACCCATGACCTTGATGGGGAAATGATTGGACAAAAGACCACTATCAATTACATCTAAATCAAAATGGCATAATGGCATTTTATACTTAAATTTTGTTCTTGTTTCAGGTTGTTTCAACTTGGATCCTAATCGTGTGTTGGATGTTATTTTGGATTCATTTGAAATGCGACCAGAACTATCTAGCTTCTTTGTTCCATTAATAAAAGCGTACATGCCAGATCCAAAGATCCTTTCTGAAGTGTTGGGATTTAAGTTTTCTTTTTATCAGAATTCTCCTGACCCTACGCCTAAGTCTTTATATGTTCTTACTGCGACGATGTTACAGCACAGCGTTGTCAAGCTGGAGGATATATATAATTGGGTAAGTTATTTTAGTTTATTGATTTCGATCTACTTATTTCCTAATTGTCTGATGTCGTATAAGTTCCATGTATGTTGTGTGCTGTAAACTAGTTGATGTTTTTATTGGAACTAAGTTCTTTAACGCCGGTTGCAGTAGGAGTTAAAACAAATAGAAAATGTAATGTGTAACGAAAAAAAGTGTTATCGGTTGCTATGGCAATAACAGATATAAAATAACTAAAATAAGTAACAAAAAAGCGTTCCAAAATTGGTTGCTATAGCACTGAATGTAAATACATTCAAGAAACATGTGTTTTGGTTCATCAATTTAAATTAAGAGACGATCGGTTCCGTCCAGCGTAGTTCAGATATTATCGTCAAGCTCTGTAATACATTCAATAAACATAGAATGTTTGTTCATCAGTGTAGGCCTAACCTAAAATTATTGTATGTATTTTGCCGTTAAGAAAGGTAAAATAAATTAAACATACACACAATAATTTTAGGTTAGGCCTAGACTGATGAACGAACATTTTATGATTATTGAATGTATTTACAATGAATGAACAATTAACTGTGTTTACCATCTTAGCTTTGATGTTATAATTAATTCTACACCTATATTATAATATTATTAAACGTATGGATACAGTAAATATTTGTATAAAAAATAATCTAATAATAAACGGCAATTGAAAGATTAAAATTGTGTGTGTGTGTTGCCGTTAATGCTTTTAAAAGAATTGAAGAAAAGGCGTGATGAACTTTGTGCCTGACGGGCCACGACCGCAGACATTTACTTTTTATTTTTGTGAATTTTTCAAGTTTTATTTGTGCGGACAACTGTGTATATTTTATTCAAATAATATATTTTTCTATAATTTGTTTGATATTTTGCCGGGGAAATTTATTTGAATTACAAATTGTTGCATTAAAAGTCTTGAGGTTATTAAATCATCTGGTTTCGTAGTGGGTCAGAACAAATTACTTTTAATATTTAACAGTTGCGTAATTAATACCGGTTGTTGAAGAATGTGATGTACCAAATAAATAGGGTAGAAATTATTACTTACTTTAGCCTAAAAATAGCCATGAGTCATGAGCCATACAATAACAGTATGAGTCTAGAAATTAATTCCATTAAGTTGTTAACTGGTAACGCCACCATAGAAATAATTTGACAGGAATAAATACCGTATTACAGTATGTGGTCAAAGGCAGGGTAAATGAGAAAACATTGAATGGCTAAACCTAAGTTAAACAAATGAGGATGTTTGAATACATAGTCTGAAATCTTACATTACAGCTTAGCCCTGATGATAAACTCATTGTGAGAGATTGGGAGAAGGAAATGAAGGATGCCAAAGAATACGTCCGTAAACTGAATGTCGTATCAATCAAAGAGAAAGAAAAAGAAGACCAACAACCTGAGGAAAAAGAAGATGACTTCGAGAAGGTAACTTTGTTATATATTACTTATTCATTACTTTATATTTCCATTTCAAACTTTAGGTGATATAACTACTCGAATTTCGTATTTTTAAAAATCTATTTGACAAGATTAACAATTTAATATAGGTATTTAGGTTTGAAATTTCAACTGAAGTATAGAAAATGATCGTTTACAATTTTTATAATTCTAACAAGTTTTTGCAATAATTATTGCCATTTATAGAATTTAGGTTGCGGCATGATAGCTTATGTCCTCATGATGCATGACATTTTAAAATTTGTATTAGTGAATTTCAATAGATAAGATGAGGTATGGTGAGACCTAATGTCGGGAGGGGTCAGTGAGCACTGATCATGTTCCTCAGAACATGTTTTGGAGTATCATTACAAATTGTACATATGTAATGTATGTGTTCCCACAACAAAATTTTATTTCCGATTTGGTACATATGTTGGTATTCTAAGTTGCTCAAGCAAGTTCGTTAGGCAAAAAATTCCAACAGCCGGAAGTACGTTTTTTTACCAGAAGTAAACATTTTTGAGATTTTTCATTATAGAATGAAACTTTTTTGGAGTTTCATCTAAAAAAATTTAATATGAGAGATTATCCTGCACATTTTGTTTTTTTTTACTTGATCTTACTCTAGTTCCCCCAAAATCAATCAAAACGAAAAATACCATAAACCCAGTTCTAATCCACGATGTGGATTTTACCGAGGCCGTAAGGTCGAGGTGAAAAATCGCAGAGTTTTTCCATGTGAGCGAAATAAAGCAGCACTTTTGTTGGAATTTGGAGGCTAAGGTGCACAGAAATTCTACTAGTATATTTCGTAAACACAGGCGTCTAATCAGCGCCTTCGTGAGTAGATCAGTTTTCCAAATAGTTGGTTGAAACCCTAAAACATTTAAACTTAATTTTTGGAAATTCGCTCAACTCACGTCAGCTGTATAATCAAATTATAAAAAATTTTAATATGCCGCGTAAAATTTTTTTTAACATATGTTTCATTTTTGGAACTATCCAAAATTGCACAACAAATCAAAATATAAGTTAACCCGAGAACCGGTAATGTTAAAGCTAAAATTGGCCAGCCCGTTTTAAGCGTTTTGCAAGCATATTTTTAAAAATACGCCAAAAATAGTAAATGAACCCCAATCCAAAAGTGTTCAATACTTTTTTTGTAGAAGAAACTTCAAATAATTCAAATATGCCACTAAAAATTAGTTTCTTTTGAAATTGTAAAAGTTATTAGCTCAAGAAATAAAAAATGTTCAGTAACGAAAGGAAAAAGTTCAACTTTAGGCCTACATAACAAGTAAGTAGTAAAAATTTTTTTGTATTTTTTTCGTAAGCGTATAAAAGTTTTGTAATTTAGTTCTAAATAAAACTGTATAAAAACATTTATCAATTTCAAATTTCTTATTTTGAAAAAAACAGTTTTTATGTTCCAAATTCACGACTGCTAACAAAACTAGGCCTAGATTCACACTTGATTTACTAATATATGCTTTCCCAAAAAAAGAAATATTGCTAGCCTATAACAAAGTGTAGAGGATAAATCAAAGAAAAGAACGGTATACTTGTCTTTCCTTAGTTCTCAAAAGTGTTTGAGTTATCTTTATTTGAATAACAAATTGACATCAGTCTAATGAAAAGTCACCAGTCTATAACTGCAGGTAGAAAGGGACACTTGAATACCGTGGGAACCCATGCGCTAGACATTCTCACTAGAACGTCCTAATTATGTACATTTCATTGTCGTCTAGACAGACAAAAAGCAGGTTATTTCTAGATCAATTCTTACCATTAGAAAGGTCAGTATTTTCTCTACAAAATGGTGCAAAACAATCTTTCAAAAAATTTGATATGGTAGGCGTATTATCGCTTGACAAATGTTTCATTGGTTGAAAAACTGTCCAATCGCAAGGGTTTACAGAAATTCTTGGAATTAATCGTGTAAAATAGTGACATCTGATTGGAAGGCACCATTAGAAAGATAAAATGTTGACGAATCCAATGGTAGCTTTATAATTTCGATAGAAATACTTCTGTAGATGACGTTGCCCGTTGAAGAAATAGGAAATAACAGTACAATTGTATGCAGATTCGCGTGCGGAAATAGCTGTAGCACAATATGCATATTTTAAAACGATGATTACGTATGTAAATATACGTTTTACGAAAAAGTTGTAAATACAAAACTGAAAGTTTAAATCATTTCCTTTCCAATGGTGCCAGTTTTATTACGATTGGATGATGTTAAGAGGATTAAATTATCGATTAAGCAAATATATGCAAATTCTCGCTAACGTTCAAAATGGTTGCATTCTGCGCCTGAGAGAGGGTTATAAATGACCTTGTGCCAGTTCCAGGGTTAAAGAACATAGTACTTAACAAATTATTATGATTTGTTTCCCATAGGCCTAGATCAAAAATTTAAACTCGATATATTATCAATTTCTGGATTTACAGTGAGTTTTTGTAAAAAAACAAAATGGCGGATTGCGACTAAACAAAGTCGAATTTGAAAAAAACAATACTGAACATTTTAAATTTATTTCAATGTATACAAACCGATCCTGTATTACCTGCTAAGGTTTTTTGTGTCACCCTGTATATGGGCATACAATTAGTTAGTTAAACCTGAACCCTTGACAAGATGGAACATATCCTCCCTTTGCTATGAATAATTTTTGGATTCATTATTACAGTACATTTCACATTCGGACCTTCGATATCTGAAACCTCAGATAGTTTCTACCCTATCACCGGTAAAAATTTTTTATAGCGATAGTAAAAAATTTCCCGTGTCTATTTTTAGGCTGTAATTCAATAACTTATTCAGTTGGACTGTATAATGTGTGAATGCTTCACTTTTCACAGTGGTGCCATTTGTTCCATCTGCTACTGTTTGTTTGTTAGTTCTATGAGTGTTTTGTAAATCCATAAATACTGATCTCATAAATTTATTCAAAATGGAGTATATACACATTGCCTAATAAAGATATAAGTATTAACACTTTCATTTTGTAATTAGTAGCATTGTAATGGAATTAAAAAAAAAAAATAAATATATACATTAAAAAAAATGGATACATCAATTAAAAATTAAAAATAAATAGTCTAACAAATATTTTACAAGAGATTTAAATGTGGGAAGGAAGGCCTACATATCACTAGCAGAAACACAACTCCAATATGCATGTTTTGCTTATCTTATCTCTTAGTACTGATTCGGCCTGTAATTTATGACTGCAACATTATGCGTCACAAAAAAAGTATGAAACTGAAAATTTATTGTATATTATAAAAATTGTAAAATGAAACTATTTCTTGTTTAATTCACTTTGGTTCTTGAGTGCTGCAAGAGTACTTAAGTGAGAACTGCAGATGTCAAATAAGAAATCAGGCATAGCAGCTGATTATAACTTTTTAATGTACCATAATAAAATTAATTACAAGTGAAAACAGAAATACTTTTTGAAATATTAAAATAGCAGACAAATAAAAATAAAAAATAATATTGAAATAAAGAATTTATTTGAGTCCCTGTTAATTAATGTGAGTTTATAACGTCTATTAATTGTGCATACATTTCACCGTTATTTATTAACAACACAAAGTCACTTGTTTAAGTTTGACAGGTATTTTAAAATAAATTGTTAAATCACCAATTTTAAAAATGTTTTTAAAGTTCAAAATTAAAGACTGTTAAAATTATATTTCAGTTGTTTTATACGTTACTTAAACTTTTTCTCATTTTTGTACGAAGTAATCAGCGCTATGCAAAAACATCAATCAACGCCGGAGTCTGAAGGACTGCCATTTCAAAATGATTGAATACATTTTATGAACTAACGG